>VWPW01030228.1:49684-74272 GCA_013389825.1 Crypturellus undulatus | reverse complement strand
AAAAAAAAGGGGGGGCAAAAATGCCCTAATGGGCAATTCTGCTGCTTCTGCCTCTCAATCCATGATCTAACTTGACTAGAATAGTCATGCAGGAGAAGGCAGGAGATGGCCTCATGCCTGGGAGTACCCTTCCATGCAGCTTGTTTGGATGCAGCTTTGAGATGTGGCTGATCCTGCTGGAAGCAACCAAAAATCATGAGAGAGGAGTCCAGCCCTGCGTTGTTCACACTCCAATTTAGCCCAATTCCAGTGGCACCTGAAGCCAATACCCGGCTTTTCACTGAAACAGCTGAAGTCCAGGCATCTCTCCCTCTGCTACAGATCTCTCTCCCTCTGCTATAGATCAGCAGCATCTGGTAGGAAAGCAGGAAAGCGGAGAGCTAGTAATAGGGAATGTCCTCAGCTGCACCAGCACTGTTCTCCAGAGCTTGTCCATGAAATCACCCACTGCAGAGAGGACCTGCTGGCCCTGGGAGCACATCTGGGAAGCAGGGCCAGCAGAGCCATGAGTCCGTCACTGCTCGAAGAGTGACAGATGACACGGAGCAGACGGGGGGACAAGCAGGGAGCACTCCCGGGTGGTGGGTGACGTGTTCGGGACCTCTTTCGTCCCAACGCGCAGCCATCGGGTGACTCAGCAGAGTGTCCACCCGCACTGAGCTCTGTGGTGACTTATGGTAAATTGCACACACTGTGCTTGGGGCTTGCAGCGGTCACTATTGCATTACCGCTTGCCAGGACAGCTTTTCCTGGCACACCAGGCTGCTGCCTGGGTCATGACTCAGCCCCGGAGAGAGCAAGCGTCTTGCTCTCCAGCTCTGGATTAGGTGTCATGGACTTTCTGCCTAAAATTGCTGCTGGAGAAAAGAACCTGCCTAAAGTTGCACTGGATCCAGCCGCCTTTAGGTGCATCCTCTGATAGCAGGGAATATTCAAAAGGGTCTAAAGATGTAGACAGCCTGCCCTTTCTGCATCCCGGCAGGAATCCCTCACTCGGACAGCGCACGCGGAGGTTGCTGAAGGGCAGCGCGGGCTGCCAGGGCTCTGCCAGGCAGCGCGGCAGCTCAGCCGCTCACAAGGAGGGCTTTCTCCTAAGCTTTTGTAATCGCAGAGCTCAGGGGCAAAACGGTTTCCAAACAAAAAGAAGTTTCTGAGCGCGCACAAAGACGGGCCTGCTCGGGCTAACCCCAGCGCTGGCTGCGGCTGCGCACCGCAGCCCGGCCATCCCCCTGCATCCGCACAAAGGGCTCTTTCTCCGAGCGCTGCCCTAACCTCTCCTCTGGGCTATTAGGGGGACGTGCGGCCTCGTCACCTCGCATGCGAGCTAATCGAATAAATAAGCTTTTCGCAAATTGCTGCTTAACCCCCTGCTTGCCATGCTGGTTGGGAGGGTTGTGTGCATGTCAAACCACTCTCTCCTCGCTGCTATGAAGTGAGGAATAAATGTGGAAAGGAAGAGCAGGGGAGTTCTGGCTAAACAGTACGAGGGGGTGTCAGGAGATGAGCGTTTAGGTCTGTAGTTTCTGATGGTTCCACGTTGGTCAAGGCAGCAGGATGCACTGGGGCTCCTACAGCACAGGGACCGCTACTAGAGTTGCTGAGACCTGCAGGTCCGGGCATCATCAGCCAAGGGGACAGGACCATCAGTCACTTCATTTTGTACCTCATTTCCTACATTCGCCCTCATTTCATAGAGTCTGAAGGTCCAACACTGCTGTGCTCCTCCCGGACGCTACCTCATGGCTCAGTATTTCCTGATTTTTTTTTTAAGCAGCCTTAGGACATTATGCACAAAAAGAGTTCTGTGCTCTCCTGGGCAAGCTACTTCACCACACTTTTTATCGCTTGTGTTCTCATTTTCTGCATTTCTGATTTCAGAATGTTCTGAGTACTGTAACTGCTCATAAAGGCAAGAAGAAAGTGCAGAATATAGGCTGTTAAATGCCCTGAAAAAGAAAGAAAAAGGCTCAAGGACCTTTTTTGGATGAGCCTCTCCGTAGCTCGTCTTTCCATCTGTAAGAGAGGGAGAATTTCAGATGCTCTGAAAAGTAATTTGTGGAGCCCCCAGATATTGCAGTGATGAGCAGCAAGGAAAAGGTCATCGGGGAATCAGTAATTCTGTCTTCAGGGCAGGGCTGAGCAGAAGCACAATCAATAAGACATACTGACCCATTGACCGGTGAGGATAACACCCGCTGCGGGATAACTCGGGAATAAGTCATGTCGCTGGGGACAGTGACACGAGGAACAGGCCCAGCAGGTTGAGCTAAGGCCACCCAGGCAGGTTGGGGATTGTCTTATTTTTCAGTACTCGGTTTTGCAACTTTAATCGGGTTCTTTAGTGTAAAACTATTTTTGTGTGCGTGTGCAGTGTGGATTAAGGCACTACAGAGAGCCGCTTGGCTCCAAGCCAGTGTATCCCAAAGCCCCCTGTAAGGTGGAGGTGATATTCCAAAGTGCCCTTGGGGTCAAAGCTGCCTAGTGCTGGTGAAGCACTCAGAAGACACAGCAGTGAAGTATGTAACACCCTAAATGCTCTTCGTGATGTGGTCAATAACAGATTCAAAATACTGAGCTCACCATTGCTCCGGTCCTTACTGGTGTCCCAGACCTCTTCTGCCCTCTTTTTCCTTACTCTTAGACCAGCTGTTCTGAATCCAGAGAACGGATGTCTCTAGTGTTTGTTGCTTTATATTCTTCATCCACAAGTAGAAGAAAACGCAGTGTCTGTGCTCAGCAGGGTCAGGGTCAGCGCAGCCCAGGGAAGGGCCCCAGACCCCGGTCTCGGTTCCTTCTGCAGGAATAGGGAAGCAAGCAGCACCCAATGCACACAGCTTTCCTAGGGCTCTCTGCTTGGGGAAGTTGGAAGTGAAAGTATCTTATTGCACCTGAAAACCAAAAAAAAAAAAAAACAACTTGGACTTTCAGTCTAATTCCCCATACAGTCTGGCCCTTCCTTGCATAAACAAGGCTCTGCTGCTCTAAGAGCTTTTCCATGCATTTTGCAGAGGGAAGGAACTCTTACTTTCTTATTACTTTAATCACCAGTTGCAAAAATAAATAAATAAATAAATAAATAAGCTGCAGCAACAAGCTGTTCAGCATAACAAAATTCAGTTCATGAGAGCTCTGAAGTGAAGTACTTGCCAAAGCGCAAAGGAATCTGTAGTTTAAACACAGACTGGAACTGGATGTTATATAAGAAACTGAGGTGGTGTATGCAGAGCAGAGAGCTACCTCTGTTCTTGACAAATAACTCTGAGGCAAAATTCTCCACTTCTTCTCCACTCTTGCAGGTTCATGATATCAAATTTCAAGCACCAACTTTGGAAGAAAAGGAATCATGGATAAAAGCTCTTAATGAAGGGATCAATAGGGGCAAAAACAAAATATTTGACGAGGTAAGACAAACCGTTTTGAACCCTATGTTTTTCTGTGTCAGTTCTCATTCACTGCTCTTTTAGCTAAAGGCAGATCTTGCCACACACCTCAAGTTGCCTGTCCTTCCTGAGTGCCAGTGACCCCGTCTGCCAGCTTTTCTGCCTCCAGTTTGGAGAGAAATCCAATGGAAAGTTACTCCTTGGCTTCTCCAAGCATCTTCCCTCTGGGGCTTTGGCCAGACCTGCCCAGCTCCCAGCTCTCCCAGATTCCCCTCTCATCCTCACAGAAGGAGGATGGAAGTTGCACCTCTTGGATCCTGCCGTAATCCTGCTTTGCTCCTCATTAGCCTGTCGCCAGCGCCGGGCTGGTCCAAAGGAGCAGTCTCTGTTCTTGAGTTATTTCAACAGCAGAAAGGAAGTGCACAAAACCACCAGCATGGGAATGATATCAGAAGACACGGGCAGGGTGGCCAGGGGACGAAGAAATCAGCAAGGGCTGTTTAGCAAAGGAAACCAGAGCCGATCAGCAAGATCTGTTTAGCAAAGGAAACCAGAGCAATGAGTAAAAGTTTTGAGAAAAGGGCTCAGTGCTGCAGATGCACTGCTAGAGGTTGCAAATTGCCCAAGCTTGGGCGCTCAGAAAGGCTCTCCAGAAGGAGGAATCCCTTGCTGGGATCAGCAAGGAGGAAAGCAGTGGCTCCAGCTATATCCTGGCATCTCGAGCTCCTCTTTAGGGAATCCAGGCTTTGCTTTTATTCCGCACGGGACAAACGGTGGAGGAGAGGCTGGAACTTGTGCCCAGGCAAATGGCATTGCAGGTCGGGTTTTTGCCAGTGACATGATGGGCCCTTGGGCCCAGTGGGAAGCAGCACGTGGAATTAAATGGATGATGTTACTGACCGCTCAGCAGCCGGGTCCTTCTCATGTTACCGCAGGCAGGAGACGCCCGGTCCCGCAATGCAGAGCTGGGTGGGATCCGGGGTCACCTCCCTTCCCTGCGGTCCCCGAGACTGTGCTTCTCACACGGACCTGGAGAGAGCAGCCTCTAATTCCAGCTAATTCCCGGAAGAATCAGACCTTAGATTTAAGTCTTCTGTACAGAGTGGGCACAAGCGAACAGCTCAAGTGCTCAGCTGGCTTGGATTAGCTGTTCTCTGCTGAAAGATCTGCTGTAAAACTGCCCTGCCATATCAGATCTAGGGGTTGGGAGCCGTTTTTCCTCTTGAATCCTTATTTGACCCTTGCCAGCTTTCCTGCGTGTTAATAAATTTGTTAATTCAGCCACAGTTGCAACTAATCCAGGTCACTGCTCGCACCTTCTATTCAGCTTCTGCAGTCATTAGGGCCGTTCAAGGGAAGGTCCATGGCGACGAACTGCTGATGCGGTTCACAGTCAGGTCACGGTTATTAATGGGCTTTCGCCTCCGAGATGGCAAGAGCAATCTCCGTGCTGTGCTCCAGGGGGATGCTCCCGGCCTCACGGATGCTGCGCCGAGGACAACAGAGCTCTCGTGTCCTCCCTTTCCTTCGCTCTCAGCAGAGGCGAGGTTAGGGGTGCAGAGCTCTGAAGGTTGGATCTGGTAATCCAGAGGGTGTTCTAGGCTCTCCGTGGGATGGACACCTGCAACATCTGTCTCACGCATGCAGAGCTTTGCAAGCAAGAAGGTGCCTGAGGTCTGAGGTGGGGAGCGCAGTGGGGAAATATTCAATAAAGTCACTGGATGCAGTCGCTGCTCGCCATTCTGCATGACAGGGAGAACTTTAGAGGCATGTCTTTGGGAATTAAGCTTCTGTTTTTCCCTCCCTCCTCGTCCCCTCTTCTAAAGGTGAAGGTAGACGAGAGCCTTTCCTTGGACCACGTGACGCGGGACAGGGTCAAAATGACCCAAGGACGGAGGCCACCCACGAGAAGCCACTTGAAGGAGGTAAGTGGCACCGGGCAGGGGTTCTGCACCACCCCAAGGCAGATGCGGGTGAGCGACTTCCCCCTGGGACCAGCAAGAGCCTGAGCTCTTCCTGAGCTTCCTTCCAAGTACATCCAAATCCCCAAGGAAAAACCCAGGTGTGCGCAGCCCTGGGAGAGCTCGCAGGGGAAACAGCCTCCGCTGGGAGAAACACCCCAGCAGCTCTCAGAAATCGCCGAGCTGCCGCAGATCTGTAGCTGCTGCAGCACGTTATGATATATTTAGCTTTCCATAACTCACGAGCTGCCTCGCTGTCTGCCGAGAGCCACTGCAGTTGCACTTTAATCAGAAGAGACCGAAGCCCCGGCTATATTTGTTTTCTAAGAAGCGATGGTGTTGTAGCTGTGATGGTCTGAAGGTGCAACAACTGCTCGGTTTGTGGGAAGAAGCTATATGTTTTACTTAACTAACTGCAAAAAACAGAGAAGCTTTTGGGCTTACAAGCTCTTCTTTAGGTCCAAAACAGAAAACATTACTCTCCAAAGCAGTGTTACAGACTAGCCTGTCTATTCTTTGCCGCTTTTCTGGATCTGTCACTTAAAAAAAAAAAAAGGAAAACAAAACACCACAGAATAAACCTGTGGTTCATTTCTGTGGGAGATTTACTAATAGGCAATTCCTGTGATTTATGAAGCAGTTTGCACAAAGCATGTATTGATATTTTAGAAGAGGATTATGCTAACCCAGTGAAGGTTTTAACTCAAAACTTCTTTCTTCAAATACCCCAGACTGACTTATGTGCAGCATTCAGATGACCTTAATCAGACTATGAGACAACCTAAAGCTTTCTACTTTGCATAGAAATTGAGGTAAAGTGTCTTTTCTGGAGGAATGCATAGGAATAAATCAGAAATTCCTATCCATCCTTCGAGAAAAGAACAGAACAAAAATAATAAAAAAAAAGCAACAAAAGAAGCAGCAGCAATAGAGCATGGCTTCTCTGTTGTCTAGTGTGAGTCTAATAGAGCAGGAAACCATTCCCAAGGCCCTACTAAGAGCTCCCCTACTCAGCTCAGTATTTTCATGAGATACCTCAGACATCGATATCTGTAAGGCCTCTCACTTTTAGCCAAATACAGGGGAAACTGGCTTATAGATTCACAAGCAGGAAGCAGGGAAAGGGAAGGGAGAGGGTCTGCAGAACAACAGGTATTTCAGTTGCTCTAGTCTCATGGCCTAAAAGAGATTGCAGCTCCTTTAGAGCAGAACTTCCAGAATTCCTGCTGCAGTGTTACTGCTTGCCACGTTCCACACTCTGCATTTCAGCTCCTACCAAAGCTCTCACCCTGAAGGATTTGCTATTTTTAAGTGTTAATATTTCAAATTGAAAGAGGTCCCACATGAGCACTGGAGGCTGAGAACACAACATGGGAGTTGGTGTCGAATCAGATGGAAACCCTTAACTACTGAGCAGCTCTCACAAACAGTATTGGGGATGATTTTATGGTCTCTGTGTGTGTGGACGAGGAAATAAGACACAGTGCAGGGTCTTTGCTAACTCTGTCTTTGTAATATAACCACCTTTCTGCAGCAATGTGCAGAGAGTGGTTTGAAGGAGGAGTAACTGGCTGAGCTTTAGCCCTAGTAAGACAGTGACGGCATCAGGTTGGAAGAAGCAACCAGAAGGCAGGAAGCATTGCATTAGTATCCCAGCCCAAGCACTCCCAATGTACATTGACGTGTTTTATCTGTTTGATACTTTGGACAGTCTCAAAAGCAGAAAGCAGTTCTGCTTTGGGCAGGCACATGCCCAAATGAGGGGACTAAAAGATCCAGCTATCCCAGCATGAAGAATCCAAACCTGGCAGAGCTGACTGCTCATAACAGAGAGGAAAGCAGAACCAGTTTCTCAGCACTGCTCTTAAAGGAAGTAGTAAAATAAATTCTGCAGTGAAGTCCCAATTCTTGACTGCTTGTGGTCATTGGCTTTGATACTTGTGCAAGTTGGTGCACTATCAGGCAGAAAATAGCTCTGCAGCTCCTGACAGTCACCAAATGTGGTCATCTGGGGAAGAAGTGGGGGTAGCAGAGGGACACGTGCGCCTCACTCGATGCTTTAGAGGTTTGCAGCAGGGTAAATGCCTTGACCCAACTTTCTTCTCTGTGAGGTGGAATTTTGGGACCCAGGATTGTCACAGCTAGTTGCATTTTGGCATATCAGATCTCACTGGATTTCACTTAGTAGATTAATGCTAGCAGAGGTTGCTAGTGCTCTTGGAAGGTAGCACAGGGTGATGCTTTGTGGAAGTAGCTAAAGTTTCATAGATGGCTCTTGAGCTACAGAAAAAGCTGCTCTTTCAGGTGTCATGTTTGCTATCAGCCAGATGTTCTATTTTCAGTTTTGATAGATTTAAGTATAAAAAAGAGATGAATGTGTGAAACAGCAATCCTTCACCTCACAGCTTGAGTTTTATGCTGGAAGCATTTGTACCACTGCCTCCCTAGCAAATCTTTGAAGTTACTGAATTGAGCATGGAATTGATGGTGGGATAGAATCTGAATAAGCTTTCCCTTGTATTTCAGGCTGCGAAGGCAACATCAGATGGTATCTTGAGACTAGATCTCGATATAGTGGACAATGGACCACCAAACCTGGACTCTACTATCAGCGAAGGCGACAATCCTCTCCCTGAGAAGGAAACGCCAAAGCCACCTATGCCACCTACAAAACCCACTGGCATGAAGGAAAAACAAGATGCAGAGAATAATCTTCCTGATGAGGAACATAAAAAGCCTTTGTCCCCTCCATTGCCCCCAGATAAGAAGCTAAAGGAAAGCCTAGCATCAAAGGACAGTGCCAACGCCACGGAAGAGGACTCTGTAAGCACCGAGGAGAGTGCAGAAGGACCCAAAGCACCAAGTGAGGAAGACAGGGAGACCCTCACAGAGGTCAGCAATAGGGGCTCAGCAAAAGCTCCAATTCCTCTTCCTAAGAGCGTGCCAGACAAGCTAAAAGTGACTTGGGAGCAGCCAGTCCCTGAGCCCAAAAGCACAGAAGACTTGAAATCATCAGGAGATGGTAGCAAAGAGAATGTGGAGGAGACTGCCACTGCGGATGTTGCCAAGCCTCTTGTTCCTCCTAAGGTTCTGTCAGAAAAATTTTTAGCTACTATAAACTCCAGCCAGGGTGACCTGGAAGCTGCAGGTTTGGAAGACCATGAGTCTCACGGCTCCATTCCCCCCATGAATGGGATCAAAGACAGTGAAGAAGCAGAGGCCACATCCCCAAAAGCTGAAACTGAAGAAGGAAATGAGAGAACCGCTGAAGAGAAGGAACAGCAAACATTAGCAGAACAGAGAGAGACTTCCTTAGCTACAGAAACAGGCCACGAGGGTGTAAAAGTGACTACTGAGAAGAAAACATCTGTTGAAAGCCCTTTAGCTCTCAAACTTCGCAGTTCTTCTTTGGGAGACTTGCTGTGTGATTCCAAAACTACACAGAGAGCACCTACACGCCCAGGTTTCCCCAAGGTTTCCCATCGCTGCGTAGCTGAAATGGAGGAGAAGGTTGCCAGCGAAAGGGAAAAGACAGAAAAACTTCTGCAGAAGGTTTTACGTGGAGGGCTGGAGCAGGCCCAGGGGGAGAATGGCCCCCCGGTGATGGCAGAGACGTTACTCAATGAGGCAGTAGAGCAGTTGCTGCAAGCCACGCAAGTCTTGCAAGAAATTAAAGATTTGGGAGAACTGAAAAAAGAAGCAACAGAGACACAGAAAGGAAAGCAAAAGGCTCTAGTGACTCTTTATAGGAGAAGTGCTCCCTGACAGACTTCTTTCTGAAAAACAGAGCTAAACATTTGCCGTTTATGATTTGTATGATTGCTAGGCCAGTGTTAAAAAGGGTGGTGTTTTGCTGTGCACACACCGTGTTTATGGGACAGAATTGAGCTTGCAGTTATAGCATCTTTCTCTCTTTCTTCATGCTGTATATCATAGCCCAGTTCTAATCCTCTTAGCACAGCAGAAGGTTACAGGACATTAAGCAGTTATGAAAATGTGAATGTTCTTTAAGGACTTGGTCCAAAGTCCTTTTAAGTCAATGGATCAAGCCTTAAAAAACACTGGTAATTAATCAGAGACAGATTTTTGAAAGGAGCACAAAATTCTAGCAAAAGCCCTTGTTTATCTGTATTTACAGACACGCCAATACCCAGATTACACTGGCACCTGTCTGGTTTTGCCAGTTAAATCATTAAAAGAGAAACCTTGTCAGAGGCGATTTTACTAGTTTGTTCACTTGCTGGTGAGGTTTCCTGGACCACCTGGACCAGTGGAAATGTAAAGATAAATGGCTTAATCTTCTCCAGAACTACTCACAAAACCACATCCACGGTTAACAAGTGACCTCACGCAGAGGCAAACACCACTGTGCAGCTCTTGCCTGCAAGCAGAGCAGCTGCCCAAGAACACTCTTCTCGTTCTGACTGTGCAGAGCTTTAGGTGTTTGCTAAGCACCGTGTAAGCGAACGAAAATCTCAATGCATCCTTGCCAGGCAAGTATTAATTGTTTCCAAATCATTAATAGGGAAACAGATGCAAAGATGCAGGGCAGGTTACATTTAGCCTCAAGGGGAGTACATTATAGCAGTGCAACACATCTATTTTTAAAGAATATAGCTATCTGATGAGTTCCCTTGTGGTAGTTGGAGCAATTACCCAGATGTTTGGAGAGCCTGTGTCCAGGAGATCCCAGGGATCTGCCTAGGAGAGCCTGCCTAGCTCATTCTTTAAGGATATATTTCCCTTAGCTGTAGGCTCTCTCTCTGCGTTGCCTCGGGATGTTAACTGACAGCAGTGTGCATATCAGGCAAGAGCTCTGGATGAAATCCCTCCTATTATTTTAAGTTTCCTACCTGCTGTGTCCTGGCTAGCCTGCACGCCACGGTTTGGCACGCACAGCTGTAATTTGAACAGCTGTTTAAATGCTGAGTACCAGGAGGGAAAGGCATTTTGCACACGTAGCTTGGGGGCTGGCCCCAGTGGCTTAAGTGTATTGAAATAAAAAGGCATCGCTACGCAAGGGTCTGGGGAAGGCATAATTCCTGCAGCTGCTTCTGAAAGGAGCCACAGTTCCCTTGGTATGTAGTGAGTAAAGTGATGGTAAAATCCTGTCTTTTGCTGTATAGCCCTGTGCCTGAGCTGGTTCCCCTGCAATCTCAACAGTATTTGCTCCGAGGGGAGTCATATGACATCACCAAGGGGACCTTGAGCTCAGGGAGCACAGAAAAGGGTGATCTTTCCAGCCTGGTTTTAAGGAGTGACACTTTATCTAGGCTCTTTTCTCGCATTTGCCAGCGCTGCACTCTTAGCTGATCGGACAGTGTTTCCTCTGTTCTTCCTTTCACAATTTCTCAGGTTTCACAAGGCTGCTATGGGCTGCAAACTCCTCCCATGGCAGCAGCTTGGTAAAGCTTCATCTGAGCCTCTGCTGAGACGAGGTGACGGGCAGTTGAGCTCTGAGCACAGCAGTGCTGTCGTGGTGCTTGCAGCCGTTCTTGGTTGGCATCACCCCGAGCCATCAAAACAGCAGTTACTTGAATTGAGGCTTCCTCTTCTTCTGATGAGAAGAGCCTGGATTTCGATGGTCTGTCCCCCTCGCAAGCCAGCCATAGACACTGCATGGAAAATCACTTGTTATCCTCTCGCACGGAAAGTTCTGTGCAGTCAAACAGCCAGAGCTCAGGTGCCAAAAAGCTTTGCTTTGAGACAAAAAGATTCCTAAGTCCCAAGCACGTGGCCCAAGAGCAAACTCTGGGTCTGTGTAATTTGCTGCTATGGATTCAGTATGAACCATGGGTCTTATTCACCTTTCAGATATACTTTAGGGCAAGGGCTAATGAAACAGAGACGACATTCAGTGCCTATCTGCTATCAAAGTGTATTTTTCTGCATGTGCACTTTTGTTTACCGAGCGCTGTGTGGTAGGAGCGCGAGCTGTCAGAACCTGGTGTGCACTGGAAGTCGAGGAACATCAGCTTCAGAGAGCGGGCGAGATTTCGCAAGACACGGTTCTATAACAAGAGAGAAACTAGATGGGAAAAGCAGGTCATGCTGTTAGGAAGACACACAAACCAGGGCAAACCTCGGGTACAAGGTCATATCCTAAACTCAAGGATGGTCAAGTCAAAGTCTGGAATTGAAAATCCTTGAGAAAGGAAATAGCTCATGGGATAACTTAGTCCCATAATGTACCCAGATGTCTTTGCTCTCAAGGTGTTTTCTTGTGGCAGTCTGTTCTGTGGATATTCATCTGGCAAACGAAAACACTGAGACATCCCTATCTGTCACAGCCAAACCTACAGGATGCACTTATATTAACTGTATATTTTTATATAATACTGAATATCCTAATGCAAAATGAAAGTGTCTGACATTTTACTGAATACCCCTCAGTAGGAGTCTTAGCAGAAAAAAACCCACAAATGTATACCTGTTAGGAAATGGGTAAGTTAAATCATGTTACAAGCTGCAGCTAAATACTGTATTTGCTGAACTAACAGAACCTACTAGATTGTATTATGTCTTGTAAATAAGTATAACTTAAGTGGAATCGCCATAGTACGCAGTAACGGAACTGCTGAAAGCATTATGTTAGAGACTCTTTTGTTTTCAAATTTACTGCTTTTTTTTTTTTCCTAGCAGGAGTAGCATTTTCATCCTAAAATGACTAGCCCAGCTGCAAGTCTGACCCAGCTGGGCTCCCCAGGAAACACCATGTTCCTCCTGCAGTTTTCCCCCTGGTTATTCTCGTTCTGGTCATGAGCCAGGCTCTGCCTAAGGCAGGAGGGTGGGTTATTCTGTAGCTACTTCCAGAGCTCCTTTCTGGAGCTTCTGGCCACAGTCAGAGACAGGATCCTGGTCTAGAAAGTCTTTGCTCTGACCTCGTACAGCAACTCCATCTTCAGTGTACATCCTGCCACCATGCACTTTTTTTTTCCTTTTCTCCCTTTTAACTTACTTACCTAATTCCTGGCTGCACTAAGGCTGCTTTCTTGTGCCTAAAACCCCTCTGGGCATGGAGAGCTGCTGCATAATTCTGTGTTTCAGGCTGTGCCACCGGGTCACACGATTGTGGCAGGAAGGAAGTGAGCTTGCAAGCAAGCAAACGTGGCCAACGATCTGAAAAGCAGCTGCTGCAGCCAGTGGAAAGGCAGCACTTTGTCTCCTGCTTGTAAAGAGCTTTAAGATGTGGCAATAAACCCCCTTTTTAAACATCAGCTGTTCAAGAGCCGTTTGTCCCAGAGGGGAGCAGAGCTGACCCAGGGCTGCAGCCTCGCTGCGCTCAGGCCAGGGTGAGCTCGGTGCTGCACTAACCACAAGCACAGAGGACGGCAACACGTGGGGCTGCAGCTGGAGCTCCTGCGCATCGTGCAGATGCCTTTACCTCTCCGGCCAGGAAAGCCTGGAGCACCTCCTCCTGCAAAGCAGAGTGGAGGGAGGAGGGAANGCTCCTGTGCATCGTGCAGATCCCCTTACCTCTCCAGCCAGGAAAGCCTGGAGCACCTCCTCCTGCTCCAGAGTGGAGGCAGGAGGGAAAGCCAAAGAGTTGCCTTGCTCTCCTTGTGACTTCCCTGAGAATGGGCGCATTCCTGCCAGCTGCCTAGGATGCACCTAGGCTGAAGCAGCCTCCTCATCCCCTCCTGTGGTGTCTCGCCAAGAGCAGTGTCCAGCACTGCTGCCTGGGTGCTCCTCAATATCCTCAGTTTGCCTGGAGTCTGCAAAACACCGAGTTCCCGCTGCAGGCGTCCCCTTGATGCCATCGAGTCACCGGATTATAGGAAGTGACTCTGGTAGCAACCGCTTCCTGCTCAGTAGAAACCAGTCAGCAGGTCGAGAAGTTACAGGGAAGCAAGGAGAAAAGCTCCTTGCTTGTATTTATGGTGTCCCATTGCACAAGCTTTGCTTTGAGTAAAGAAATGTGCTTAGCAAATCCTCTGACCTTTGCTGGGAAGGGGACAGGAGCTAGCAGTGAGCGGCAGTTCCTCAGAGGAAGCTCCAATATTGTGTTGATTTTTACAGATAAATTACAGAGAAAGATAGTCTCATGTTCTTACTCAGTATAAGAGTACAGGCAAAACATCTCATTTTGGCTTTAGATTGATGTTGGTAAGGAAGGGAAATGTCTAGCACTAAGTAAAGCCCTTGAAACATGATTTAAAAAGCCAAAGACAGAGAATTAGCATGTGCAATGCTCCCTTGACTGTTTTTAATTCAAAGGATAGTCATAGATTACCGGTTAGGAGAGACTGTGTTACCATGTAATCCGAAACAGAAAACACAGGTCCCTAGGTTTCATCTAGTTTTTCCTACAGAACTCAATAATTTGCAGTGGAAAAAAGGGGCAGAATGAGCTCTTCCAATTGCAGACTGGCAGGGGACTTACCACAGCATTGGCTAGTATCTTGTAATGATTAATTATTCTTGCTATTAAAAACGTGTGTTTTATCTTAAACATGAATCATCAGTGAAGCTCGCCAAGATTTCCCCCTTCCAATTTAAGAGCTGGAAAAATAGCAGGCATCGAAGCTGTCCACAGTTTAGAGAGCAAAGCACCCTGTTTTGTTATGCTCTGGAAGTTCACATGCTTAAAAAAGCCAGTGTTTCAGCTGTTCCAGGAAACTTAGTCACAGCATTCCTCTAGTACCTTACCTCATGCCTCTGCAACCCATATATTCCCGTGACAGCAGCCGAGGGGATGTTTCAAGCCGTTAACAATTTCATTCTCAGCAGTAAGCCGGCTGGCTGTTCAAGCAGCACGGGGGCATTTCAAGCCGTGTATTCCCGTCCTCTCCTCCACGGCTCGCAGGATTGGAGACCTGCTGCTACAGCCTGTGTGCCAGAGGGCAGAGTGGGGCTTGGCCCTCGCACCTCCTGCTCCTCCTGTTCGGAAAGCAGAAAAGGGAAGAAAGAGGGAGGGAACCCCACTTTAGTGCATTGTTATTGTGGTCTGAAAAGCACTCTCCCTCCCATCTTCCCAGCTCTGCAGTTTCTGCTGTTCCTGTTCAGAGGGCCATAGTTGAGAATTTTACCTGTTTCTACAGGTTTCGGCCTCAGCAACCAGGCTAAGCCCTATTACCTCTATGGGCCATTCAGTTGTTTTCCCTCTCCCTGTGAGCTTAGATTCCTTGGGGCTGCAGGATGATGGACACGGCAGCACTTTAGAAACCCTCCCGGGTCCTTCCCACACATGCTCAGCCTGACTCTCCTCTTCTTCTCCCCTGCTCTTTGCAACCTGCCCACACAGCAGCGAGGACGGCAGCCGAGTGCTGCTGACGCACTCAAACCAGCCAGCTCAGGGGTCAGAGGAAAGACACAGCTGCAAGGACAAGGCTCAGCACAGCCTAGAAGCCCTCTAAAAAATTGCATACCTGTTTTTTATTTTTTAGGGCTTTTTTTTTTTTCTCTATCACATCAAGTTAAAGCTAGAGCCAGTGCTCTAAACTTGCAAAGTTCTGCTATGGACCACACGTTCTCCCTGGCTGTTCTCTACCAGCTCTCTTCCCATCTCGTGTCCCTTTTTTGCTCCAACAACTTATTCCTAGAAAGCTCAGCGCGCCGTGGATAGGAGCTTTCCATAAGTTCTAGTAAGCCGCTGCCAGGAGAGTCTCCTTACTCATCACTGCTGCTGGATTAATGGGACAGTTCCCACATCCCCAGGGGGATAAACTTGTACTCAGGAACACAGGCCCATTTCAGAGTCAGGAAAGGGATTTTGAAATGAGTTGCCCAAAATAAATGAATGGAATTGAAATGTTGGAAAAACAAGCTGGAACTAACTTCATGTTTTTGGACTAACCACTCTATTGGACGTTCTTTCATATCTTCTTCCAACATAAGGACCTCAAGTTGTTTTATGGACATGAATGACTTTAGCCTGACAGTGAGGGAAGGAGAGTCTTTTCACTTTGCAGAATGAAGGCAAATTTGTCTTTAAATAATTTACTTACTAAAGGTAGGAATGAAACTCCAAATCCTGCTTCCTTGATTGATACGACAGTTCAAGAGCTGTTATTCCTAGCCCATAGGTGGATAAGACATACTGTGCTAGGAGAGCTGTAAAATCCACCACACTGTTCAGTTAAATGAGAAATAAGAACTTGAAATATTTTGGAGTTGTTCTGGGGAGAAAACAAAGCCATTTGGAGTGGGGACTGGCAGGGAATGCACTCCCAAAGAGTCAATATTTTTAACAATATTAGTGTTTTCCCCTCCCACCCACAAAAAATCAAGTTGTTTCGGAGGAAAGATTTTTTTTTTCTTCCAAAGATACCTACTTTGCACTGAAAAAACCTCCCAGCTTCTTAATAGGGAAATGCTTTTCGTCTTTAGATGCAGGGATGCGAGTTATCTAGCCCATTCCGGCACATGGGGATATCTATCGCTGCGATAGATAAAGCGCCAGGAGATGCGCGGCGGCGCAGCCGGCGTGCAAACCCGCAGCACGAACTGCCTCGAGGGCAGGACCAGCGCAAACAAACCTGCGGACTCCTCCGCCGGTTCATTTGCAACAAGAAGGCAGTTTTGAAACGCTGGCAAGATGCTCTAGGTCTGTTTAGATCCTATCACCATGACAGCAAAGCACAGCCCTGTTCTTAATGGACTTGTACGAAGCTGCAAGGAGAGGCAAGATAGGGCTCATTTTACTGATGGGGAAACGAAACTCAAAGGAAGAAAAACATGGTCAGCTATCACAGGGGAATTGCAGCAGACGCAGGTTTGAACCTACATTCTCCATGTGCCAGGCCCAAGCAAGGCAAATAACCTCGACTTGTTTTCAGTTGCTAAGAACTAAGGAACTTCTGAAAGGTTCTCAGCTCAAAAGACCGTTCTGCTCTCATTTCATCTCTACTTCGGCCTTTCTATCCCTGTGGGTTCATCACCACCCACACCCAAGCATGAAATCAGGGCTCCACCGTAATCACTGGCAAGAAGTTTTCTGGCAAAGCAGTTTCAGGGTTAGGCAGCAACCCAAAACTGTTAACAGAGAACTATAGATTTGGAAAAATGTCCTTTTTTTTTTTTTTTTTAAGCTTTAAAAAGACCTCTGTGATTTTGCTCTGCCGTATAGGAATCCAGTTTCAACATTAACATAATTTACATTTTTTTCAGTTAATTCACACTAAGCATTTTAAAGGCTGAAAGACCAATTATGTATTTTTGATGGAGTTGATATAAAAGTTTCCTGTCAGCTTACCGAAGTCTTCAAAAATTTTTATTTTTGCCTTAATCTAGGCAGGGAAAGAGAACACAAACTCTTGATGATTCTCAGGGGAAAAGAAAGCTCCAAACAGAGAAAAAAAATGATTCCTGTGTATCTCAAAATGGAGCACAGGGATCCACCCTAACTCCTCTGCGACTGTTTCCTTCAAGGACCACGGTTTCATTCTCAAATGATCCAGTCAGACCATGGACCATGGTCCATCTGTTCTGGTCCAAGACAACAGTAACTACACAGGTATGGGTGGGTTTTCTAATATGTCTGTTATTGCCCAGAGAGACAGTGACATTTTTCAAAGCAATCAAAGTAAACGTGCAAATGTGAAAATGCAGCTGTTCCTAGAACGTCTTTAGAAGGCTGTTCTCATTCCTGTGAAATATTTGCATTGAAGAGTGTCGTGTTCTTCTGGTGAACACTTGATTTGGAATTGAAGTATTTGCAGAGCTAAACACGAGATGTAAATTCAGGGTCTCACAGCCAAACCCACTGTTCCTAAGTGCAGACAGAGCCCAGGCCCTTCTCTCAGCTCCGTGTTCCCGCTGTCCCTGGCAGACATCACCCTGCGGAATAGAATCTGCCAGGAGAACGTTGGGAATTCCTCCAAATCGGGACCCTTGGGGGACCCCTCCCATTCCCCACAGTGAACAAGAGCAAGCTGAAACGCGGTCACTGCCCACCCCAGCATCCTGGCGTTTAGCTGGCACTTGGGAAGGATAAATATTCGCAGGACTCCCTAACTGCAGGGCCACAGGCTGGCCTTCCCTTGGGGCTCTGAGCACAGTTTCTAGCTTCAGCAGTGAGCTGCAAACAACAGAAACCAGGAGGGTTTCATATTTTTGCCGGCGCAAGCGAGTGCCTGCCGGCAGCGCGGCTGTAACTCAGCTGTACAAGTCATCTCCAGCAGGAACGCGCTGGAGGAGGAGGTAATTGCGGGCTGGCTCCCTGAGGGAATTTTCCCCTAAAAGGATAACTATATTGTCATGACGAAACCAGCCGGCTGCCCGCAGAGCTTTCTGCAGATGAGGCTGCTGTGGCGGT
The DNA here is from genome assembly GCA_013389825.1 of Crypturellus undulatus. Taxonomy (NCBI): domain Eukaryota; kingdom Metazoa; phylum Chordata; class Aves; order Tinamiformes; family Tinamidae; genus Crypturellus; species Crypturellus undulatus. The sequence goes on along the minus strand of VWPW01030228.1, from coordinate 56,675 downwards.
GGTGAGTGGACGGGCAGGCAGCAAGGAGCAGCCGGGGCCCAACCCTCCTCCCTCCTGCCCGTAACGGGCAGCGGAAAACACGGACAAGCCCCCAAAGTTCATGTCAGTGTCACATAAGGAGAGGCCACCTCCTGCCACCCGCAGTCACAGCAAAGGGAGGGAGTGCAAGCAAAGAAACCAGCAGCACAAGAAGGGCCCACATTTAAAAACGGTGATATTTGCAGGGAGGGGTAGGCAGGATGCCAGCACATCCACACAGGAATTTTCCAATATTTTTCTACAGGAAAGTAATGGAAACCCCAGCTTATAATTGAGAACTCCATGGAGCAATGTTGATCAAAGCTCATCACAGGATCAAGGCACACACGGAGGCAGCAGGATCCTGGAGTGGTTCCTCTGCTGTTAAGGTGGAGCGAGGTTTAAGTTCAAGCCACCTCCCTGCCAAACCTAGACCAGTGACTTAATCTCGGCTTCCCGTATCCTGCAGGAAACTGCCTTGACTCTAAAGCAACCGCTGTCTAGGGCCGAGATCCCTCCTTGCCCTGTGGACAGCCCACCCTAGAGCTGCGCACCGCGCTGCCCTGTCCATTGAATGAAGTGGAAACAGGAAAGCTGTTTGTGGCCCCACTGCAGTGGTGGTCACAGGTTCCTATCTCCCAGCTGAAGCCTGCGCAGATCTTGGGTGCGATTTTGTGACTAATGCTCACGTGGCCTCGCTAGCCCTGTCATGCAGCGTGGAGGAACCCAGCCTGGCGCTTCCCCCTGTTCGCATCAGCAGACGGAGCACGAGCTGCTGAGCCACTGTCACGTCCCCAGCGAGCGCGGAGGAGTGAGGCAGCCCTGCAGCACGGCCCGGGTGAAGCAAAACACCGTCCCTTCCTTTGGGACAGCTGTTACGGCATGGGACAAACGCACAGAGAGCTCATGAGGCAGATTTCCCAGCCTTGTGGGCACCAACAAACCATCCTCTCTGGAAGGTTTCTGCATCTTTAGCAGGTAGACCTGCAGACCGCGGAGTTCAGCACTAGTCTGGTGTTCACTTCACTCAGCATCAGCCCATTGCTACAACCATAAGTGTCATCTTGAAATAGCCCCATTGCAGGAACTCCCCAAACGGCTCTGGAGATGGAGCACACTTGTGCAGAGCTTTGGGAGTGCTTCCTAATTAGGCTGTCTTTGCAAAGAGAAGAACTAAAAAGCTTCGGCAGGATGAGCATGTTAGGGCCAGTAAGCAGAGACTCATGCAGGGATTAACAGCAGAAAGCAGGAGAATTGCAGGTGTCTGCAGGTACAGACCAGTTGCCATTTGGCTTTCGCTTTCTATGAGTAACACCATGAAAATGAGCAAGGCTCTGCAGCTGAGTCACAGCAAGTCAATGTAAACTTCCTCTCCAGGCTAGGAAAACGCGGGCAGGTAGAGGAAGAGCCCTGTATATTGTTATGCATTAAATAATAAACACAGCAGGGTGCGCGCATGGAGTTGTGCAAGCCCCGCTCCGGAGTTAGGATTCGCGAGTGTGTCCCGGTGGGAGACCCTGTGATGGAAACATATGACAAACATATGACAACATCTGCCTTCTGTTTCCTGTGCTCTGCGCAGATTACTGCTCTGTACAGATAACCCCGTCCTTCCTCACACAGAAAACTGGGCTTTGTGCTTTTTAAAGGCCCGCTGAGACCACTTGGACTCATCTCATAGCTGTTCTCGCTTTGTGTGCATCACCACCCCTCAGCATCACCCCACAGACACTCAAGCAATGCAATTAAATTGGAGGTTTTTTTTGTTGTTCTCTCATGCTATTTCTACATGCACATTGCACTGAAGCCAGAAGCAGGACAGGCGGAGCGCTTTTCGGAGCACTCCCTCCATGCCCGAAGCAGAGCTGACGCCCAGCTGAGATCCCCCAGCTCCTCTCTGCTCAAGTCATTATTTTCCGTGCTGCTTGTTCAGCCCAGAAGTGAGGCCACCGTGTTCCAAGGGCTTCCAGTGTCAGAGCTCTTTCTGCACTGACCACCAGCCGCACGCTTGAAAGGGAAACCTGGTGGGCTGCAATAAAATAAAAGCCATCAGGCTGCAACTTGACATGAGCAGAGCTCCTTACAAAGCACAAAGCTCCAGCTGCTGTCCCAGCCCCCTCTCCCTGCCTCCAATCCCGAGACCATGAAATTACTCATTAAACTTGGAACAAGCCCTTTTCGGTGCACTTGGATGTGGCTGGGGGCAGAGACAGATGTTTTCTGCAAAGAAATTGCAGAGAGCCCGAGATGAGACCCTTCCAAAGCTGCACTGCTGCCTCCTAACTGCATATTCCTGCTCCTGCTGCGCTCCACAGTTTATTTAGGGGTTAGATGAGGAGCAAGTGACAGCATCACAGTTCTAGGGGACCTTTGCTTCCACTAAATGACCTTTTTTGTTGTTGTTGTTTGTTTTGCTTAATATCTAGCAATGGCCCTGATGGCATGACATTACAGCGGCTTGCAGCTATGCAATAGGTTTCAGCACTTTAGGCTTTAAAATCCTGCATTTTGGCTGCACTTTTTTTTTTTTTCCCTGGGGGGGAAAAAATGCAAGGAAGCATTTAGGATCCAGACTGTCCTCGGAGACCCAGGGAGCATAGGATCCTCCCTACTTTTGCACATGTGGAAAAGACGCCTATCTGCTCTCTCGATCCTTCCCTGCTACACTCACTTTCCTTCACTGTCCACAAGTTTTAGGAGTTTGTGTTTTGAAAGACCATCCCATCCTGAACCTTGCCAGTGAGGAGCACAATTCACAGCAAGGCCAGGGCTGCCACTTTGGCCTGATGTTCCTTTCTTTCCCAAGCAGTAATTTTACAAGATAACCTTCTGGTATAAATAATTTGAGCTGAGATTTTTTTTGCTTCTCACACATTCCTACAGCATAAACGTAAGCCCAGTTTTCCATAATTGGAAGGAGAATATACCAGGGCAGAAGCTGTCCTGAATTTGTGTCAATAAGCTCTGCAGACACGGCAGGATCCTCAGGATTGAGCAGATCATCAGGAGCGACCTCAGCAACTGCGCTAATTGAGTATAAGCTTCACTTTCAAAGCTACATAGGAGCCTAAGCTCATTTATCTTTTCAAGAGATTTAAAGGCCTATGAGCTTTGGAAAGAGAGATGGATAGAAGAGGGGAGTTCAAAACTGCCAGTTTTAATTTCCAGCTGTTATTAACATAGATTTAACCCCCTGCAGCAACACCTTGCCATACAGGGCTTGCTCTTCACAAACTCTCTGACATTCCCTGTCTTTTCCCTGCCAAAACCAAAGCAAAGCAAGCAAAACAAAACATCTTCCATTTCTCTAACATGTGCTTTGCTCCCAATCCCGTAATACTAAATTCTTCCTGAGCATGAAGACAGAAGAGATCACTGTGATTGATAGCGATTGCTTCCTGAACTAGGAGTGACAGCTCTGCTGAAACACATCACTCTGCCTTGTCTGAAAGGCTATATGGGATGGGACGAGTCTGGGAAGACAGGAAAAATGGAATTATAGGCTTGTGCAATGGACACTGACAAAAAAAAAAAAAAAAAAAAAAGAAAGAAGTGTTGAACTCACTCAGATGCTGTCTGTGTTTAATCCTGTCATCAGACAGTCTCTGTTTAACTAAATATTTGACTTCAGAATTGGGCCTGAATTATTACTGGCACAGCTTTAAGGCTCCACAGGTTCCTCTAACAAGCTGTTCCTCTGTGGAAGCCTTGCAGGGAGATGAATGTAGCCTTTGAGGAAGCGGCTGGATTCCTCTTGAGACTTCCCGAGTGGGCTGCTGAAGTCCTGCTGGTTTCCAGGCTTTCCAAAGGCTCCATATGACTGACTATTGGAAGCAACAGGGCTGACGTTTGTGTGCACTGCTAGGATGTTCCCGGAAGATTTTGGGCTCTGCAACATGTCACAGTAACAGAGTAGGTATCAAAGAAAACACCCAAAATAACCTAGTCTACAGGACAGCTAAAAGTGTGTCCCAGACAAACCATAAATAAGATGGAGCCATACATGAGCCCATATTGCTGGGGATCTAGCTTGGATTCCACCCTAGCAACAGATACCAAATTTGCAGTTTGCACCTTGTGCTGTTTGCCACCCAAGTCCTGTAGCAGAGAAGAAGAAATGTGGTCATGTCCTCTTACAATATTCAGATCTCAACTGTGGCAGCGATGCCAGACAAGAAGAGCCGCCAGGGCTGGAGTCTGTCTCCAGATCCAGACTTTGCCACCATGGGAACCTCTAGGGAAGCAGAGGCTTCGCTTCCCAAACTACCATCAGCCGTAGGCACAAGGAGTCACCTTCCAAGTTTGCTTCCAAAGGAAGATTATAAAATAAAGTCCAACTTGCTAAACCTTTAGGTGAGCAACTGTTTCTGCATAAACATTTACTGGTTTGTGGGCAACACTATATGGTTAGCTGCAAATCTAACTGACTTTAACATCACTGTGTATACAACTAAACTAGATGTCAAATAGAGTCACATATTCTGAAGTCATGGTATTAAGAAGTCTGATTTGAGATTTTTGAAAGCTGGAGATTTAAAATAATGACTATCCTAGGAAAATATGTAAAAACTATGCATGCAAATTAAGAGCACAAAATGCTGTGTCAGAGAGCTTGACTCCTAAGTAAGAAAGAGCACATGGCTAGCATGGGTAAAATTATTGAAGTGAAATAAAGTCAAAGACTTTAATAGCTTCCTAAGGAAAGGGTCAATATCAGGAATATATTGAAAACAGCAACAACAACAAAGTAAAATTATCACCTCCCCCTATCATTTGTTATGCCACAATATTAGTGGAGAAATCCAAAAGCTCTTTTAGATCTGCAATCTAATAAATAGGTTGCTAGGCAAGAGTTGAACATTTTTAATAAATCTTCGCAATATTCTGTAGCTAGTATCAGCAGAAAGTCTTCCTGCCTTTCCCCTGGAAATGCACCTATTTAGAAAGGACAGAAGAAATTGCCTACATTGGGTTTTTGCCCTCTGGAAACACGCACAGATGCAAACTTTCAGTGCATCTGTGCTACTTCTCTCCTTAGGTCAGCATTAAGCAGCAGAAGAGCCACAGGCAATCAATCCTCCAGGATTCCGGGTCTGGAAGAGGCGCAGACAAAGACATTAATAGCGACAGGTTAAGTCCGCAGAGCTTTTCATGCAAGGATCTCTTACAACGTAACAAAAGACTAGTAAGAGCCAGAGGTCCCACCCAAGGCTGGGATGTCACTGGGCTAGGCACAGTATGGACATGCAAGCAGGGATTATTCCCTGCCCCATTCAGGGCCGTTTCCCTAGCCCTCAGGCACTGGGTACCCAGTGGGAAAGGCTCAGCCCTTCCCAGTCATTCCTGCTGGCGCCACTCCAGTTTGTCTAAGACACTTAAATATTCATCGAGAGGGAGCAAGTCTCCGTCTAGCCTGGTGCACAGACTGCTCTCCGGGGAGATGGGACACCTGCCTCCTCCACTCCCTGCTCCATCAAATCATTAATTATTTAAAATAACAGGAAGGAGCAGGAAGAGCCCTCCATGGCAGACACGCTCACAGCTTGCTGCTCGCGCGCTCTCTGGGGCCCTGTGGACACCAGGGTTTGCATCTCCCCTCAGGCAGGGGCAAGGATGAAACGTAGCTGTCCCCCTTCCTAGGGGGGTACTTTACTTAGGGAGATATTGTACAAAAGTGGGCAGCCTTTATTCAGACAGCCCTTCTGCTTGATATTTTAAACAGATTTTTTAAAAAATCATTTGAATAAAAGGAGAAAAAAGCACAGATCCAACCCTAGAGACCAGCATAGACATCCCCTCCGCCACCCATGGCGGTACCTGCTCAAGAGCTTGTGATCCACTCCCATTGCAACGTTTGCCATGAGACGACGATTGCTCGACACACTAAAGATGGCTCTGCTGTCCTGCACGAGAAGTCCCCGTGTCCCCAGAGGGATGTTGGGGTCCCCTAAAAGTAGCCTGAGCCTAGGGGCAGAGCACAGCCCTTAGCAAGGCGTTCACGGCACGTAAATAGCACTGGCACCCTCATGTGGTCATCGCCATCAGCGTGTGCTCCAGGCCAAAACCAGATGTACAGAAGGCTGGAGAGCACTGGGGGCACTGAGACATGAGAGCTCCTCCATGGACATCCTTGGAGGAGGAGAGGGTGGCCCGGGAGCAACCCATGCCTCCTAGTCCTGCCCATCCTGGATATGCAGAACCCCCTTTCTCTTCATATATTTTTTTCCCTATGCTTTTCAAGGCCAAAAAGCAGCAGAATCTACTTACTCAACCCAAGGTCTCTCCTTTCAGAGCAAAAAACGATGCAGGCAGGAAAATGCAAGAGACGGCAGCGTCAGATTTCAGTACAGACCGTGGGGACAGGGAGCAGCAGGTCTATTTGCGACGCCCTCCGAGAGAGGAAGCCTTGGGCCAAAAGGAAAGGTTTTCTGGTGACCAGGAGGCTGTGGCTCCTCTCTAGGAGGGCAGAGGTGTCAGGGTGAGACCTGGAGCACAACCAAGATCAGGTAAAGGCAGCGATGGCTCCTGCAAGGGGCGGCCGGGCTGTGGGGACAGTGAAGAGCCCTGGGGACTGCGGGCAGGACACGGCAGAGGGGCCCATGAGATGGTGGGGAGCCGGACACCAGCGTCATCCTCCACACAGGGTGGGAAAACATCTTTTTCTCCACACGAAGCGGGTGGAAAAGCCGTTACCCTCCACACAGAGCCGTTATTCTCCACACGAAGCCGCTGGAAAAGCCGTTACTCTCCTCACAGAGCCGTTATTCTCCACACGGGCAGGGCGGGAAAAGCCTCTCTCCTCACAGAGCGGGAGGCAACCCTCTTCCTCCCCGTATTTCCCCCACACGCACACACTTTCCCCACATGGAAACGTTAAAAACGCGGGTTTGTTGCCCCGTCTCCCTTCACACCGGCGTGGCGGCGGCGCCCGCCCCCGCGGCGGGGCCGCCCCCCTCAGCCCGCCCCGCTCCGC
>VWPW01030228.1:0-49557 GCA_013389825.1 Crypturellus undulatus | reverse complement strand
CGGGCCGGGCCGAACCGGGCCGAGCCGGGCCATGGGCGACGAGCTGGCGGCCGAGGGCGACACCCGTGAGCGGGGCTATGGGGGGCGGCAGCGGGGGCGGCGGCGGGGGAGGCCCCGGGGCTGCGGGTGGGAGCAGCGCCCCCTCCCCCCCCGCAACAGCTTTAGTAAAACACCAAAAATCCCAACTAAAACCGCGTACCTGCGGGTGACGTCACTGCCTCGTTTCGGCCATCTGGCCCCATTTCCGTCGCGCCCGGCCTGGCCCGGGGTGGGCAGATTTTGGGGGGTTTTAACCCGTTTCTGCCCCTCCGCTTCCTTTGCTGCTTTTTGAAATTCTCCCCAGCTGCTGCGTCGCTTTGCCGGTGAATTTTTGGGATAATTTGCAGCGTTATTGGGGAAAACAGCGTTTATATTCGGTACCATGAGGTGTGAAACGCCTCAGGGCTCCAGAGGGTAGGAAAAGCTGTTAGGTATGAGCTGAAATGCTCCCCAAATACCCCCAAAGGCTCCCAAAATGCTCCAAAATGCCCCTGAAATACAGCCTGGGCCCAGCTGCACGCTGAGCACGTTTGCATTTACAGCATCGGATGCGCTGGTGTCAATGCTGGGATGTTCTGATCACCAAGTTGTTCCCCTGGCCAAAAATAAATTGTAGCCCTTATAGTCTCTATGACGGATTATTTGTTATTGTGTCTTGACGATGCAGAAGAGCAGATGGAGGAAAGAATAAATAAGTGACGGTTTGACATCTCTTGACAAACCAGCCGATGCGTTGGACATTCATAAAGTGAATTTCTGTCACCTGTAGAGTGGGTCACCAGACATTTGCTTGCCTGAAACATAGCAGAGGTTTTCTCCAGCAAGCAGAGATGAGCATTTGCAAGCAGGTAGCCTGTGTGTAGCTGTTGGTATTGATTACTCATGTGCAATCCACTTGTTTCTCCAAGTTCTCTTGGTATTTACACCCAATGAAGCATCTGTGCGTTGTGAAACCAAATCCTTTTGTGAAACAGCAGATCTAAGGCTCTTGGAAAAGTCTGTCTTGTATTAAGATCTGTTTAATTTGTAATTATAGATTTTGGTTACAGATTTTTTTTCCTGGAAATAGGAGAAATAAGTGTTGACAAATCCAGAGGGTGACACCGTTGCCACCCCAGGAGTGCCCAGCAGGAAAGCCCTCCTGCTCCTTCCAGAGAGGCATCGCTAGTGCTGTGTACATAGCCAGGCTCTTGTTTAGCTCGTCAGCACTGTGAAACGGGAACCATAACATGTTTTCATGCCTCTTTTATTGCATGTGGTTAGTGTCTAGTGCGTGTTTTCTCAGGGCTAATGAAGTCTTGTGCATGTTTGCAGCCACTCAGTATTCATATAGGATGCTCGCAAGTGGATTGTGCATCGGAAAATGCCACAGCAAAGGCTTATTCAGTGGATATCAGCATCAAAGTCAGTAGAAATGTGCTGATTTATACAGCCGAGAGGTTCGCCTGGCATCACTGGCCTCTCAGCATCCTCAGAGTTCACCTATGCGGCATATAGACCTGGGCAAAGCCCTCCCTGCCTGGGCCAGCACGTCCTTTTGATCTGTCAAGGGTTGATTTTTGGTCAAGGAAGGCAGCCTTGTTGTGGCTCTTATGACAACCAGGTGATGGAGACTTGGTGTTATTTGGGGATGGTTTTTCCCAAGCAGAAGCAACTTGCTGATGTTCTGCACTGGCTGCATGAGCTTGGGTTTGGTTTCCAGCTCGTGTAGCCATTCAGCTGAAAGCAGCTTTTCCCACTCTATTACAAGAGTCATAAAAATTTCTCTGTATTATCCCCAAAAGACCCTCAGGGATAGTCTACAAAAAATGAGATTGTCTTTATTGAGTTGCACTCAGTGCCGCCCAGGTCTCACTCAGCACCAGGGCACCCTTGTTGTAAACACAGACCCAAATGTAAAAGATATTTGTGCTCCCAGAGGGTGACAGTCTTGGACAATTCCATAATGAGCCAGGAAGATTTTTTTGAAAATTAGGATGAGTGTAAGATAGCAGCAAGGATGCATACAAGGACCGTGTATAGACTGAAGTGTGGGTTAAAACTTGAACAGAATGAGATGATACAAACTTGCATGAAAAATCAATTTACTGCTAGGGATGTTTTGCAAGATAAAGTGATGCATCAATCTGAGGTCAGAGTCTCCCACCCTGGTTTATGTGCTGAAAGTGGCTTTGTCACCCAGATAAGCTACTCTGCCCAGACTCATTTGTCTGCGTCTATCTCCTTGCCCTGTGATGATACAGTTTTCTGGACTTTGGCCAGTATCTCTCCCTGGTGCTGCCCTGTCTTGTGTACACAGAGCATCTTGTGCAGGGAGAAGGCAGAGATCAGTTTAAGGGATTGCAGAGATGCTGCATCTCTTGATGCAGACATTCCTAGGAATGCCTTAGCTCCCAGGACAGACACCAGTCCTTCCTACTCCTGCCTCTTCTTACTTAAATGGAGTAGGAGAAAGGGGAAAATAAAAGGGAAATAAAGTGATGAAAACTGCACTGTCTTCTGCAGTGGAAAATCTGCTATGTGAAGGGTTAAACCCTGCGGAAACAATCTGGAAATGGAAACCTGAGGCCAGATCTTATCTATTCAGAGAAAAATAAATCCATTAGTGTGTAAAATGTGCAGGGAGTCTGCAGCAGGACCCTTTGGTTGCAGTGCTNTTCCCAGGAATGCCTTAGCTCCCAGGACAGACACCAGTCCTTCCTACTCCTGCCTCTTCTTACTTAAATGGAGTAGGAGAAAGGGGAAAATAAAAGGGAAATAAAGTGATGAAAACTGCACTGTCTTCTGCAGTGGAAAATCTGCTATGTGAAGGGTTAAACCCTTGTGGAAACAATCTGGAAATGGAACTGGTGAAACCTGAGGCCAGATCTTATCTCTTCAGAGAAAAATAAATCCATTCGTGTGTAAAATGTGCAGGGAGGCTGCAGCAGGACCCTTTGGTTTGCAGGGAGCCTGCGCTGAGCTCAGAAACCCAGACCCCAGCCCTGCCACATCATCTTCACTGAGGGAGAACAGGCAAACTAGGCTTGCACTGAGCCCTTCTGTGCTTCACCCGCAGTTGGGATCTCCTGCGTGCAGAATTCCCTGCAATACGACCCACAAAACAGAGCAGGAGGAATGGGCAGACTCAAAGCCAGCTCCCGAGTGGGATGTGACAGACTGCAGGACAGACTTGGGCACTTCTCAAAAGAATTCCCCAGAGTGTTAGGGCAGTGACTGAATCCAACAAAGACCAGCACCAGCCTTGCCAAAATCCTTCAGAGCCTCCCTGTCAGGCTACCGCAGGCCCAGGGGCTCTTTTTGGTTTGACAAGGAGGTTTGTTCAATCAAGAAGTTTGCCAGGGCAAGGCCCAGCATGAGGAGTGAGAGCTCTTGGCTTGTGCCTAGTTGTGCAGGACAAGTGCTGCTATTTGTAGTAAATTGTGCACAAAGCAGCCACAGGTACCATGTTAAACCCGGGCAGACTGGCACAGGGTGCTGCCTGGGAGGTTTTTGGGGTGTGCTGTGCTGTGCTCCGTGGCAGTGCTGTTCTAATGCCCACCCTGTGCCCTCACTGCAGTGCTTCCTTCCGAGAAGGAGCTCCACGCTGCGGCGAAGCGTAACGACACGGCCAGGATGGAGGAGCTCATCAAGAAAGGGGTCGATATCAAAGCCAAGAACAACGTAAGTCCTGGGTATTCCCACCACCGAACTGCAGGCGTGTTTCTGAGCTGCAGATCCTTGAGGCTGCTCCCCTCATTAGCTGCTCAACTGGGCAGAGCTTTAGCTCAACCACGCAGGGCTTAAACAAGTCTCATGGCAAGTGAGCAGTTCGACAGCATGAAGCCCATAGCACTGGCATCCTGGGCAGACTGTAAAGTTGCAGACACCAAGGAAGGATGATAATTTAGGGCTCCCTTGGAGCCAGTGGGTCTATGGGTCATACACATGGCTACAGTGAAAGCTTTGATTTTGCTGCCTCTGTCCTCCAAGGCTGTAGGACTGGCTCAGTTCCCGTTGCACATCTCCCCACGTTGGCCAGTAGGTTTCTGGGAATGTGGATTTGCATCCATCCTAACTGTTTTATTCCATCCATCCATGGGCAATCCCATTTCTGTACTGTCCAGTGTAGTACATTACTGTAGTTTCTAAAAGAAGCTCAACAGTGGAGGTTACTTTCTGCTGGGAACGCTGCACAGTGCAGGAAATTCCAGCTCCGTGGATAGCAAAGAGGATTTGGACTCTGCAGCAAGGCCAGTGGATACCACATGCCCTCCATATACATTAACCTCCCTCTCCCCTCCCTTTCAGACAGACCGAACTGCCCTGCACTGGGCTGCAGGAGCAGGGAATGAGGAGGCCGTGCGGCTGCTCCTGGACCACGATGCTCCAGTGGATGATGAAGACAGTGTATGAAGGCAAATCTTCCTTTTGTGCCCTTCCTTTTGTGTGGTCCAGGCTTGGGGAGTACTGGAGGACAGTTACAGACTGCACCTTATTCCGATGCACTGCAATGCTTGGAAAGCGGTGGCAGCCCTGCTGAGGGTGGTGCGGTGTCCTTTGGGAGCAAGCCTGAGGTCAGGATGTGGTGTGCTCTGTCTTTTGGCCTTTTCCCTGAGTGCCCAGTGACCAGGAAACACGTCTGGGAGATTTTGGGAGGTTTTCTCTGTAGCATCAGGACATTCAGCTTCCTCTGGTCATAGTGCTGGGGCTTGTTGGGAGGAAGTGACAGCCAGCAAGTCCGTTTTCTCCCTCCCAACAACCTGGCTAACAGAGATGACTGAGTAGAAAGTGGTAGTCAAGAGGCAGGTCTGCTTAGCTGCTGAGACCATCTGGTAGCAGTAATAGTAACCGGTGAGAGAGTGGACAAAAAAATAAATAGAAACATCTGGGAAGCTTCATGAAGTTAGAGGGGCAGCTTCTCTCCAGGATGGGGATGGTAGTGGTCAGCAGTTTAGCTAAAAACATCTCTCTTCCCTTTTCCCAGTTTGGGATGAACGCGCTTCTCCTGTCTGCCTGGTTCGGCCACCTCCGTGTCCTGCAGATCCTCGTCAATGCTGGGGCCAAAATTAACTGTGTCAATAAGGTGAGAGACTCTCTCTGCGTGATTCTATCACAGAGTGACAGGAACAGAGAGGAGGGTTTTCCTGGGAGCTAAGGTGACATGGCAGCATCTGCTGTGGGGCTGCCATCTGTGCATCCCCTGGACAGTGTGACTTCAGGTGAAGTCATCTTCACCTTTGAATGACTTATTCCTAAAGCAGCTGTGATGATTGTAGCTGTAGAGATGCACAAGGCTTTCTCAGCTCAAATTTGTGCAGTGCTGGAATGGAAGGTGTTACAGAAATGGGAGGTGGGTTTAATAATTCAGCAGTCCTGTATTTACAAATAAACCTTGGTTAGAAAAGGAGCACCAGTATTTTGGAGTCGCAACTTGCTGTTTGCAGCTGTAGTTAGCTTAGCTCTGGAACCTCAGGGAGGCATTGCATGTGTCTTTGCTAGCAGTAACAAGCTGTTAAAAATAAATGTCCTGCAGTCTTGAACTTCTTACACAAATAGTCCTTTGTCTCTACAGAATGGCAGGAACCTTCTCCACTGCGCAGCTCAGAGGGGACACATCCCGGTGATGGAGTTCATCATGGAAGACCTGGAGGACATGTGTGTGGATGAGACAGACAAGGTAGGAAACGGGCTTGTTTCACTGGGTCTGATCTTGCTCTGCTGAGCTTGGTCCGAGTGTCCCCCTTCACTTTGGGAAGAGTGTGACTGAGCCCTGCTTGGATGGTGTTTGCTAAGTGCCAAGGGGATCCCATGCCTTTGGCAGCTGGGCATTTCGAACACAGGCTGCTGGAGGACAGATTCAGGAGCCTTCTTGTCCCTCTCTCTTGTAGCCAATGCACAGGGTGTGGTTTAGGTTAAGTAATAATTGCAAGGAACCATCTCCCAGCNCGGTGATGGAGTTCATCATGGAAGACCTGGAGGACATGTGTGTGGATGAGACAGACAAGGTAGGAAGGCTCTGCATGGGCTTCTTTCACTGGGTCTGATCTTGTTCTGCGGAGCTTGGCACGACTGTCCCCCTTCACCTTGGGAAGAGCATGGCTGAGCCCTGCTCGGATGGTGTTTGCAAAGTGCCAAGGGAATCCCACTCTTTGGCAGCGGGGAATTTGTACACAGGCTGCTGGAGAACAGATTCAGGAGCCTTTTTGTCCCTCTCTCTTGTAACCAGTGCTCAGGATGTGGTGTAGGTTAAGTAATAACTGCAAGGAACCGTCTCCCAGCATATTCCAGCATCAGCTGGTCCATTTCTGAGGATGAAGCAGAAATATGCAGGGCCTGGCGCACACACTTCTCCTCCTGCTGGCCACCATAATTCCTACAATGACCCTTGCTTTGCTGCACAGGGGTTAAATGAAGCAACAAAAGATCTGCCTTTCCCCCAAGGAGTATCTGACTCACTGATAACAAAGCTCTCAGATTTTAATTCTGTGTTTTATCCTTAATTGCTCTTTGTAAATTTACTATGCTATGCTGTATAAAACAAACATGGAAAAGTGCTTGATGAGACCAAAGTGTTTGGATTTGTTAGCACCAGTGGGGTGGTTCTGTTCAGGTTGTTTTGTTAGGATCATCCCAAATCTAAAGCAGAATAAAAGATTACAGCTAGTGCTTTCAATAACTGTCTTTGAAGTGCAGCAGTTTGTTTCCCTCTCTGGGCACTAAGCTCATTGTGCAATTGGATTAACTGCCCAAGGCATCACTGTATGACCTTTTTTCTTTCTTGGACTCTATTTCTTTCTACTTTTCTCTGTTTTCTTTCTGCTTTTCTCTATTTTCTATTCTTGAACCTTATTTCTTTCTCTGCCTTTCAAAGGCAGAGAGGACAGCGCTTCACCTGGCTGCAGAGCATGGGCAGCTGGACGTGGTGGAGTTCCTAATACGACTGGGTTGTTCTCACAGCGCTAAAGACAAGGTATGGGCAAAAAAACCTACACTGAAAGTGTGGGAAAACCCATGGATTAGAGGATGTGATTGTCAGGGAAGAGGCTACTGACTAGTGGAAGCAGGTTGTGAGCAGCTATTCCTGTGGTTGTGATATGCCAGGGATTTTCTTCCCCATCTACTTGCAAACTGTTTGCATCTCAGTCCATGCTGGATTTCTGTCCAGGGCTTTTATCCAGCATACACAGTGACCTGGTGGAGCTCATTTCAGTTTAAGATAGCTGGGTTTCTTGTCTTCCTGCTGCTCCTGTTAGAAAACTGTTTCGTATCCTTGCTACTTGTTAGAATCTCCCTTTATGTCACTCTGAATGTCCTCTTTGCAAATATACTGTATCTGAATACTCTGTCCTGTGAGACATACATATATATATCTGTTTATATTACGTATGTATAATATGAACTTGTTTGTTTTTCAGGAAAAGAATACAGCATTGCATTTAGCTGCTAAAAATGGACATCTGCCTGTGCTGCAGAAGATTTTAGACATTGGAGTGGACCTTGATGAAAAGAACTTAGTAAGTACATTTAAATCAGAAGAAAACTACGTGCATTTTACCCTTTCTGTTTTTAGAAGTGTTCTTCTGCTGTAGTCATTAGGGTGAATGGTTAGTGTTGGTGGGACAAGTTTGGAAGATAACTGATTTTATCTATCATCTAAATCGTATATATGTAAAAAGCAGGACACATTTGCAGAGTATCAGTTAAAGGCAACATCTTTCTTGGGCCAGTATCTAATTCTGAAGTGTCTCATTTGTTTCCTGCTGTACATGCTGACCTGGCTTATCACTTAATTATCTCCCTTTTCTATCCCTGACCTGTGTACATTCAAGTGCCTAAATCATTATTGAGGGTGTTTTAAGCTAAACCTCAATGTGTTTTGTGGTATTGACTTAAGCATTGAACATATCGCCTTGGTATTTGAGATCCTCTCTTTTTGATAGACCCACTTTGGAACATTCTATGGTTGGAGCATACTTAATGACTTGGAGAGCAAATATTAGCTAGGTAAAGCTATATATCTTCCAGGGCACACACTCAATTAAGTTTTTATCAGCAATTTTTTAGTCTCATTTGATTGTGAAGTGTATTTAAATCTGATAAGATCTGAAAGAAAAGGAAAACAATCTTATGTAGCAACTGTGGTAGCATTTGGCTGCTTCAGAAGAGCTGCCCTCTGTTCAAGAAGCAATAACAAAACCGGATTGAATCGCTTGGAAATTTGGGTGGATTCTGTTTTCTTGTGAACCAATTAGCCATGGCCTTCAGAAAGGAGAACCAGTGGTCCAGGGCCTTGGGTTACCAGTTTTGCCTATGGCTTCCTGAGGTATTTAGGGAAAGTTCCTGTAAAATTCCCATTGTTTGCAACTGGGTTGGAGGGAAGAGAGAGTAATGAACATAGTGTCTGTTGTGTGGCCTATGGGTCAGCAGTTTCCAGTGGAATAAGGATAGAGCAGGACTCTCTACACTGGTGGCTGATAGTTGCTTTCTTTTTTTACACCAGTCATTTGGAATAAGACATCCCTGGCCCTCAGAATGGGTATTTTGAAACACCTTGTACTTGGAAGCAGGGCAAGGGACTTGCTTGTTCCACTGCTATGTCTTGACCTTGGGTGCAGAGTTGCTGCTCGTCTTCTCTTTCCTGTTCCAGGAAGGACTAACAGCCCTGCACCTGGCTGCTGAGTGGGGACACGGCACCTGTGTGAAGCTGCTCTTGGAGGCAGGGGCGGATGTTAATGCCCAAACCCAGGTGAGCTCTGTGGAGGTCATTCCATTTCCAGACACATTTCCACAGCATGACTGCAGCACCTGCAGAGCCTGCGCTCCAGGCATCCAGGTGCAGCCAGCAGCTTTCCAGCTTCTAGTTGTGTTCTGGAGGGCTGCTGTCTGATATAATGGTAGCACAGAGGAGCCCTGAGTCAAATCACATAGTCTCCAGCAGGAAGAACCTCTTGGACCCAGAGGCTGTTCACACTTTTAGATTCCTTTGCATTTCTGTTGCCACCATGGCAGGGCATCTGTAGAAAATCTTGGTTTCAGACCTTGCTTATGAGAGTTGGAGCTGGCCTGGCGCTCCGTTCCCCTTCTCTCTTGTGAGGCTTCTGCTGCCACTTCACCTCAGTATAACTGTTCTCCAGGGAGCTTTCTCAGGCTTAAGCCATTGAGGCACTTGAGAAGCCAGATCTTACTAACTCAGTGAGAACTGGACAATGCAGATTTGCCCTGTGGATCTGCGTCCAGACCTGAGGCCTCACAGGGTGGGCGGCTGTTACAGGGTAAGGCCCATGTGGTTCCAGCACATCAGAAAAAAATGACAGGGAGTCCTGAGAAAAAAACGTGAGGATTTGCACAGACAAAGGGGCAGGTGAAACTGCTCTGGGACCAGGATGACTATGGAGACAGTCTCTGTGGTTATTTTTAGTAGTAGAGCATGGGGCTCTAGCAGGAAGGAAGGAAGCTGGGAGATCTGTGAGGACAGTCTGTACCACCTGCAGCTCCTGAGGCGAAACGTGGACAACAGAGGGCTACAATGATCCTCTCTTCAAAAGGGTATCCTGACTAATACTCCTTTTTTTGATGTGCCTCTCAGAAGAGGATGAACTGCCTTCACTATGCAGCGCTGCACGGCTATGAGGAGATAGCCAGGGTCCTCCTGGGTGCAGGAATCCACAGGGATGCAGTTAATTACGTAAGTCCCTTTCAGTGCTCCCATCACTTACAAAGAGACAAGGCTGGTTTGTAGAGCTGTTGAGGGGTGCAGAGCAAAGACCAGTGCTGCCGTGGGGCTCTGTGATGTTGCCAGGCCTCCTTCCACTCCAAGCTGGCAGCTGCCTTACTCCAGGCAGGCTGCACAAAGCACGGCCTGTTCGGTGCCATGAGCTAAGCTCTTAAGCACAGGGCATGTGCAAAGATCCTGAACTCTGTTAGCAGCCAACACTCGTGATGGAAAAGGAGCAGGGCACTAGAATACGGATGCATTTGCCTGCTAGAGTGCTTAGGCATTAGCGTATTTATCAGCTGGTCCTTCACCCTGTTGCATAGCCCTCTCTGGCATTGTGATCACCAAAACAAAAGGCCTCAATCAAACCTCTCTGTCCGCAGAGGACATTGGAATCCCAAATACTCCATATGACTTCAANGGGCATGTGCAAAGATCCTGAACTCTGTTAGCAGCCAACACTCGTGATGGAAAAGGAGCAGGGCACAAGAGTACGGATGCTTTTGCCTGCTAGAGTGCTCAGGCATTAGCCTGTTTATCAGCTGGTCCTTATTCTGTTGCATAGCCCTTTCTGGCATTGTGGTCACCAAAACAAAAGGCCTCAGTCAAACCTCTCTGTCCACAGAGGACATTGGAATTCCAAATACTCTATGTGACTTCAATATCTTTTCCATTTTTTATACCAGTGTTTTTTTTTTTTTTTTTTTTCCACAGCAAAATGCATCAGCTACACACATTGCCGTGCTACAAAACTTCCCAGCCATGGTGAAGATCTTCATAGATGCGGAGTGTGACCTCGACATTCCAGATAACGTAAGGCTGTAGCTCCTCTCCTTTGCTTTTGGTATGTGAACCCATTTGATCACCTTGGGACAGGAGTAAGGAATGTTTTAAAGGGCAGAAACCTGGAAGTGCAACTTAGAAAGCATGAAACCCCTGTAATGATTCAGCATATTGGAGTGAGGTGGTCACCTGACAGCACATGCTGTGTGCTGTGTTCTTGGGACCTTGCATGATCAGACTCTTGTCACCCAACTGGCAGATTTGGGTCAGAACTCAGGCCAGAAGATAATCTGCAAAATGCCTGGGGGACTGAGAAAGGGAAGCAAGCCTGGAGGTAGCTCATTCCCTCACCAAACTAGTTTTGAGGGCCTTTGCTCACAAATGGGTAGCTTAGTTTCAGTTAACACTCATTTTTGCAGTGATGTCTGTCCTCATGCTACCACAGAGCTGTCAGTGTTTGATTTGATCCTTTTCATTAAAGAATCCCAAGGTGCATGTGCATTGCAGTGCACACATGAAGCACGTCCTGTGTCCCAGAAGCAGAACTGGCACAGGGCTTTCTTCCCTTCGCTAAACTATCTGAAAATGCCTAAATAATGGGAATTAATAGGTTCCTGTAAGTGGCCCCAGGAAGCTGGAGGTTCCTTCTTCAGCTGAAGTGTTACCATGGAGGCTTCTCATGGTGTTTTCCCAGTGCTGGGACATGGACAGACCAGGTCTGCCCGGCCCTTAGAGTTCAAGCCCCAGTTCAAGTTAGGAGGGTGGTCATCTCCACCTAAAAAGATGTGGAGGGGAGAAGGGGACAGAGCTGACTTAGGTATTCCAGTGCTTCCTCCTGCTACTGTTCCATCCTTCCTTTCAGTCTTGTGCTCGTCCCGCTCTGAAATTTAGTCCTTTCTTCCATTTTCTGCAGAGGCAGCAGACTCCGCTCCACATCGCTGCAGAGCACGGCAGGCAGGACATCGCTGAGATGATTCTCATTGCAGGGGTCAATCTGAAGCTGACAGACAAGGTAAATGTTATTGTGGGTGGAATTGTAGGGGGGTGCAAGAAAAATATGGATCATTTTTGTCATTGTTTTTCTTACTTTTCAAGGAAAAGTAGTAATAATATTAAAATCTGGATATTTTCAGGGAATAGGACCTTAAAAGACTGCTGAGTAGGTTATTTTTGTTTGTGTGTGTGTGTGTGTGTGTGTATGTTTTCCAGGAAGTAAGTGACTGGTTCTCAGGAAGGCAGAAAATAGTTCACAAGATTAAATGTTCCCCTCAGAGTTGTTCCAATTTCTGCTACTTCTACTTCTCTCACTGTAAACATTGATGTCAAAGATCTTCTGGACTAATAATAAACACTGGATCCCAGCGACGGCAGTGTAAATGTTTTAGTGCTTTAGAAGTATCTGACTGGTGCAGCTCTTACAGCCCACGTCCAGGGCTTCAGCTCTGTGAGTGGCAGAGCAGTGAGTGGCAGTTCGTGTGTGATGCTGAAGGGGAGTCTCACTCACCTGGATGCATCTTTCAGGTCTTGTTCCTTTCTGCTACATCCTTTGGCACTGATACAACTCCCCCTGCTCACACACAGTCGTCATCCAAACTCACGCTCCTAGGGAGCATAGTTAGATTTTCCATAGTCCCACCAACCTGTGCTGTCTCCTAGGAGACCATTTCTAATCGTGCATTTGGATCCTGTAGAATTAATGAGGTTGCTTAAACGAGCTCAGTTTCACAGGTGTCAGCAAATCTGCTGCACAAAAGGCTGTAGGATGCCCTGCACTGAAGTGCTGAGCTGGTTCTCTGGATGCTGCTTACACCCATATTGCTGGGCATGCTGCAATCCAGAGTGTGGTGCAGGATGTGTCAGCAGCCACTGCTGCTGGCCTGGCAAGTCCCCCGTGGCAGCAGGGGCGATGCCAGCCGGGCCTGCAGCCTGTCTGCACAACCCCTCGATGCATGCAGCCGCGTGCAGCTACGTCACATCCAAACTGGAGCTTGGTGTCCTGCATCCCAGTTGGATGTGTTGCTCCACAGGCCACGCTGCCTGCTTACTCTGCCCTACCTAAAAGTTAGGAAAACATATTGGAGACTGCCAGGCGGGCATGGAGACTGCACCTTTGGAGCACTTCTTTCTGCTTATTTCCCCCTTCTTTAATTTCAGCAAGGAAAAACATCTTTGGATGTTGCTGCCCGGGGCAATCACATCAACGTGGCGGACATGATCATCAAAGCTGATCGGTTTTACAAATGGGAAAAGGTGAGCAGCTTACCCCATGCTCTGCATTTTCCAGGGCAGATGTAGCTTTCTCCTCTCCATTGAGGCTTCACGTTGCCAGCTGTCGAGGGGGAAATAAATGCAGGACATCCCATGACTGCCTGCCCTCAACTTCCTCGCCTTATTTAAGAAAAACAAAAACCTTCACCATACCAACAGCAACTCTACTTAAGACTTTCCTTATTTTAATAAAAACCTCCATTATTAAAAACCCCAGCCTGTGCTGAAGGGAGCAGGGATTTTTCAAAGATGCTTTGGCAGTTCAACTCCAAATCCTGCAGCAGAGAGTAGTATAATTGTTTCCTTTATTGGGAAGGGGAAACTGAAGCACAGCCCAGGAAAATGATTGTCCCAAGGTCACCAGATATGCACGGGCCCTTGAGAGTCTCAACAGTGGTGTTTTATTCCCCGTGGAAGGGAAGCACCTCGCCTGCGCATGGATCTCCTTACCTGTCACTAGCAGAGCAGGCAGTTCTGGTTGGATTCATGCAGCGAAAATCGATAATGCTCTGGAGGAGAACAGGAAGGTGCATACAAGCCCCAGATAAAGGCACTACAGAAAGGCAAATTCTCATCCAGATGGACTTGCACAGCAAAGCTGTTATTAACAGCATTTGTTAACAAACTGTCCTGGCACGCAGCAGGTTGGTTACATCTTTTCCTCCCTCAAAAGGCCCAGTGATGACCAAGCAATTCTCCCGCACTGAAACTCCTGTCTGACTTTGCAGGACAACCTAAACAGCGATTCCGACTCCTGGGTAGCAAAACATTTGACTTTTAAGCAAGATCACAGGCTGGAAACACAGCACATTCGCTCAGTAATGTGGAGATTAGCTACTAAATACCTCAAACCTGGTGAGTGGAAGAAGCTGGCACATTACTGGAAGTTCACGGATGCGCACATCAGAGCCATTGAGCAGCAATGGACAGGTAAAAACCACAGCCAGGTATTTTCCTTCACTTGGCCTATATTTCTAAGAGTTAAGACTGTTGTACTAGGAAAACATGAAGGAAACCAGCTGGTTCATTTGCAATAGCCAGAACATTGGATTGAAATGTTCTGTTTGATGAACATGAGTGTATCTATTCCCTGGAGTTTATTGTGGAGGGGAGCCCAGGGCTCTCGAGCACAGGGGTGGCAATCTGTTGCTCACTGCTTTAGACGTGGTGCCAGATCTGTGAATCCTTGCTACAGAAATCAAGTGAAAAATCTTGTCAAGAGAGAAACTTGCTATTCTTTTTTTTCTTATGTTTTTAAAGGGAGCCCAACCAAGAAGGCAGTAGAATCTCCATTAGAACGTAACAGATACACTAGTAAAAGCAGGATTCTGAGTTTTGAAAGCAGATCACCACTGGTTTGGTTACAATAGGGAATCTTGTACTTTGTGCAATGCAGGGAGGCATAGACTATGCTCTGAAGGCAAAAATTCTTTATTGCCATAAAATGTTGTATTATTCTAGCAATCAGACCACACCTGTACTTTGGAGCCACACTGTAAATTCCTAAGAGGAAAAGAATATAAAGCCACCAATTTAGAAACTGGGTCAAGTCACGCCTGAGCACTGTAAAGAATGGGATTTCATTTGTGGATTAATCTTGCCAGGTACGAAAAGTTACAGGGAACACGGCCATCGGATGCTGCTTATTTGGCTTCATGGTGTGATCATGGCGGGTGAAAATCCTATCAAGGGATTATATGAAGGTCTTGTGGGGATTGGAAGAAGAGATTTAGCAGGTAATGCTTTTGTCTTCCTTCGGATAACACACTGAGCACTGTCTGAATTCCTTGCTATGCAACGTGCACCGAGGGGAATTAAGCACAGCCGCTTCACACAAGCTGGAAGCTACTGCCCAGCTTGCTACTATTACATATATAGTTTCTTCCTCTTCCTTATTTTGTTAAATAAACTAACACATCCTACCCTAGCCTTTACTCTCTGTGCAGCAGGACTCGCCTACAGCAGTGTTACCAAGACATATCCCATCCTTTAGATTTGAGAATATTGTATTTTCTTTTACAGAAAGCATTCGGAAAAAAGCCAATGCAGATGCCACTTCTCCCAAGAAGTGCACAACAATGTAACATCCAAGGGGCAGGAGTGGGCTTTTCATCGGACACTTCATCAGCTGTTTTGGAGCTGCAACAGAAACACTCGCTCTACTACCCAGCAGAAGGCAGCTGTAATTTAAGGGCTTGTGTCATAAAAAAAGTTGGCATCCTGCTGCTTCCTTCTTGGTGTGAAACAAGATCAGCAGCAGATGCTAATAACCTTTAATGCCACTTTATATAAAGTGAGATTTTACTTGCTCTTGCATAGGTTCTGGTTACTGCAATAGTAGCAAAGGGAGTAAACCTCACTTGCCACGCTGTGAATGAGCATCAGGAAGTGACACTATTTTACTGTAATTTGTTTACACAACATTTTTGTATGTAATTTTTTATTGTGAATTTTGTAAGTGAACTGGAGGAATGCCTTTGTTTTTAAGTGTTATTTATTTACTTCTTTTTTTTGTAATCTCAGTTTGTAACTTCATTGTTTTCTCTGAGCAAATTCCTGCACTAACAATGAAATGGTTCCCAGCACTATTTCCACTCAACTGGGAGCATCAAGGCACTGACCCTGTTTCTCTTGAAACGTAGACGATGATAACCTTTAAGGTTTAGACCATCTTCCTAAAAAGTTTCAGAAAATTAACATATGTCAGTAAATTATTAATAAATCAAATAGACAAATTCTTTAATCTCTAGAAGGCTACAGCTTGAAAAACTGTGATGAAAATGGCTTTGAGTCCTTCTTGTTTACCTTAGAACAGATGGAGCTGCATCCTCTGCTCAAGAATATCAGGGTGCAGCTCGTCCTGACCAATGTACATGTCTTTTACTGTTTCCATTCAAAGAGTCTGTCATCTGTTATTTATGAAGCCTGGGACTAAGGCACACTTTTTTTTTTCTTAAACATCACTGCCATGTAAAGTTTTGTATTTATTTTTCACGGTGTCTCAAGAGGAAATAAGATTCCTGTATTCCAATAAATCAGACTTTTACACGAGATTACATCATAGTTTTCCTTTATATGTAATATTGTGCAGTTCTTATTCAGAGCTAACCTAGGGCAAAGTTATCAACATTATAAGTAAAGTTTTTTCATGCACAAAGCGAGTCAGGAGCCAAGGTACAGGCTCCATGGATTTCTTCTAAAGGTGCTCAGAGAGGTAAATCACAATTGTAGAAGTCTCTATTACTGCTCTCTAGTAGTGAAAACAAGAGGCACTTGCTGAAATTGAAGTTTTATTGAAAACCATTTCAACAGCTAGCAAGAAAGTTAAAAATTCAAATGCTATATTTCAAATAGAAAGTTACTTTCAACACAATATATGAAGCAAATAAGTCGTGGCAACATTGGCACTTAAACATCTTTTGAACAAAAATTTCAACAAAAATATGGCCGCTTATAAGTACATAACCTGCATGTGGCAATATATACAGCTCAATGAAAACATAAAAAGAAACACTGTTCTGTTTAAGAACATGAATGTGAAGCCTTTGGTAGCAAAAATGTCTTTGTTTTTAAAACTGTAGTCTTCAAAGATACTTCCTCAAATCCAAAACCTAAAAATTAAACAAAGATATTTCATTACACTGTTGTGGGTTGATCATCCTTGGGTAGTTCACTGACTATTGAACCTGTTGGAATCACACAGTGATAATCGGCTAACGAAAGGAAAAGGCAGAGTGGGAATAATTGATTGTACTCAGGAAGACTGAACTGATTGATCATTTTCATGGACAGTCAAAGAAGCTACTGCTCTTCTTGCTCGCTGCTGCTGTGCAGACTGATCTTCTGGACCTCCAGCTCCTCCGCGCTCACCATGGACGGGTCAATGGCTGCATAGCGGGTACCATGGAACTGCAGCAAGTGGATCTGTTGGACACGGAAAATAACTCTGAAACTGGTGTGACATTTCAGGAATAATCATTGTGAGGATGAAATTAATTGCTGTGAAGTACAAGAGGTCAGAGAAAAGACAGACGAAACAAAACAAAAGCCCCCAAAGGCGACTCAATGAACGTGGCCACTCAGCCTGTTCTTCTGTACCAGACACCCGAGATCCAGGGCAAACGGAGCTCCGGCAGGTTCAGAAATGAGGGTGGTCACAACGGAAGTCTCCTACTGCTGTTTCAGCTACTCATGTTAATAGACAGATCTGAATGTGCAGACTCACTTGAATATACAGGTTGACTTCAGCACTCCTGCAGAGATAGGGGAAGTTGCCTCCTGTTTTGAGGTGAGCTCTTCGGCCGTTAGGATAAAGCTTATACATTTCTTCTTTCGCTTCAGTTGAAAGCGCGCTCTGGTCAAACACCTAGGGAACAACGAGCTAATGACAGCTGCAATCAGATTTATCTTACCAAATCACACTGGATATATGCTGCCTCTAGAAGTGACTCTTGGCTGCACTGTGGAATGGTTTTGATGAAATAAAAATCAAGCAAATGGCTTAAACAGCAACGGTTAGAAAGATAATGCTGTGATATGCCAGTGTATAAAGGTTTCCTGAACTTGGTTGTGTTACTGCACAGAATATCCAATTATCCAACTGATAATTTAAGACAAGAAAGTCACAGTGTTGTCGAGTCAGAAGGCAAATCTAAAGATGAAATTAAGATGTTGCAAATATTTGTTAAGCTTCTAACAGACTATCTAGGCCCCACCTGTTAAGCAGCATTAAAAGGAATACACCAAAAATCCACTTACGTCCATAATAGTTACAGGAATGTCTCGAATCTTATGAGGCTCTACATAGGAATTCTGGCAGTTGAGGGTAAGTCTTGAAGCTAGCTCACTCTGGCCCAGGCTCTCCAGCTTGCAGTAGAAAGAAATACCAATTAACAACATATGTCACTGCAGGAAGTTAATGCAATATTAACAATACATCTAAAGACAAGCTAACGCCTCAGTTTTAAGGGGAAATATGACTGAATTTCAGATCAAAATTATAGTTTCTACTTAATATCTCTCTGAATAAAACATGAGTGGCTTTTGCTTTACGCCACAGCCTATATTTACGCCACCACAGCACTTTTCCTCTCCCATCTAATAATTTCTAAGTCTCTTCTTAACCTCAGTCACAGCTTAGTCACGACATGGATTATATCGCTACAACCGTGACGCTCATCACCTGCTACGGAGCCATTCCTTAGCGTTCAACTTCAGGTTGAGAAAATGAAGAAAACAGCAGAAATATCTATTGGCTCCGCTGTCTGCTGCTAAGGGGCTTCTCCAAAGAGACTGTCACCAGCGGGCAGAGTACACGGCCACCTACCCTGTCCACCATGAAATCAATCCCATCGGCCATCTCCGGATCTAACGGACCAGAGGCAAAATTCCCAAGGACAATTTTTTTCAGCATAAAAGCAGGCATCAGCCAAAAGCTAAAATAGAAACAAGGTGTAACAATCTTCAAGCATCCAGGACCCCAGGATTAAGATTTCTTTTTTGTAAAGCCTCCCTTTTTTGTAAAGCCTCCCTTTCCTTGCACAGACTTTGTGATTTAATTTCGAATTAAGTCTCCAAAAAGCTTTAGGAACACACACAGATGGAGAACCTTGCAGCCAGGTTCTAGAAACACTCTGCAAAGGTGTTCCCTTCTGTTGCATGAGTGCAGTTTGAAGGCAGTGAATGTGACATTTCTCACTCTAAATTTTCTCTTACTAGAAATAAGGGTAACAATTTCTAAAATCTGACCTTGTGGCCTCAGAAGATCACAAGAATAAGATAGATACAAGTCTAGTCTGTTCAATTCTACAGAACCAATTGTGAAAATCTCTATTTTCTCATAACACAACTTGAAAAGGCACAAGTATTCCACCGTGCATTTTCCTCACCATTAGTCACCCAAACTGGAAGCAGATTAAACATATTTTTTCAACCAAATTAGTGTGGCATTTCATTGAGAAAAAAGCAAAAGGAAACGCGCACACTACAGAGCAAAACCTCCCCAAAAAGTGCCATGAATCGTGACTGCCTTTTGCAGTCTCTCTTACCTGTTTGCTGTCCACGTCTGATTGAAGATAGAAGTGTCACTAAAGGCATTGCACAGGATCAGAGATTGCACCCTGGGGGATTTGTGGGTGTATTCAGCAAATTTCTGAGCCAAAAAGCCTCCCAGAGAAGCTCCAAAAAGATGAACCTAGTTTAAGAAAAATCAGATCATATTACATTTTTGAAACAAGCGTCCCTTAAGTATTCTGACCTATTACAAAAATAAGTCATTCAAGCTTTATTCTTGTCCTTATAACGTGATTTTTTAAAAAATGCAACTTTTCAATTTAGATTCTATAATTTATAGGATGCAATAAACACTGAAATATGAAGTGCTTTTGGATCAGAGTTCGAATCAAATTGTTGTGTACTTAAAAAGCTTACGATATTTCATTCGGTCTTCAACAGCTATTCTAATTTACTTACTTCCATTTTGGCCTATTGTAGTACATGAATCACAGAGCCTAACTTCCACAGATTCTCATTAAAAAATAAAATTAACCAATATAATTTAATTTTTAAATTAGGTCTAGACTAGCAATGAATTTAGCTAAGCATTACAGTTTTCAAGGTACCTTAGAAAATCAATGTTTTAAAAATAAAATTGCAACATAGTCTCTATATTTAGGCCATGTTTTCCATCATATTTTATATATTTGCTCTTAAATGAGGCTCTTCCAAACGTTTGCTTTTTATTAAACAAATAATTATTTATATATTAGAGTATAATGGATTATATATCCATTTGTCCTTCTTGGAGTACTCACTTTGTCCAACTGAAGGTGATCTAACAGTTTTCTGAATCCATCACAGAATTCAAGGTGATCCCAATACACTGGATACTGCAACTGAAATTATTCACAGTTAGAAAAAAGATGTTTTCTCCTATTTCTGCTTGAAATTTGAGTTACAATTCACACATTAACGTGACTCGGGGAGGAGGGAGAGGAAGGTTGTTCACACTAACTCTAAGCCTTAGCTTAGCTCTAAATTCCCTCCGCGAAGCCTCTCCCGAGGCTCCAGCTCCAACAGGAGTGGCTCAGCACTTGCAGCTGTGCAGGCCAAAAACTAGATTATCCCTAAAGCCTGCACAAATCCATGCACTTTCCTTAGGGCTAGCAAAGATCCTGGGGGACACCAAGACAACTGGTGTTCAGGGCACACAAGGGAATAAGCAGCCTGAGAAGTTAATACTCCGCACGAGGCTCTGGATAAGCACTTCTGGGAACGTACAACAGATGTCAGCCTGCATCTCTGTTCTGCATCGCGCAGCACGACGCAGCACCAGCTCTCTGGGATGCTCGGAACCGAGAGGCAGATCCCTACGACCCAGCTGCTGATCAGAATGGCAAACAGATATATTGAACTCCAAACAGGACTGAGAATACTCACAGCAATAACTCTGTAACCCCATCCAGTCAGGGCCAAAATCTGCTGGAAGAAAACGTCCGCGGTGCCACTTACAGGAGGCAGGAATATGAGCGGGCACCGGATGCTCCTCGGGCCTGCGTCGTACAGCGACCAGACTTTACTGTCGTCATCGTCCACTATTATCTGCAAGGAGAGGGGCACGGAGGGGAAACACAGCACCGAGATGAGCTTCCTCGGAGAGATTCCAGGAGGGTCTTTACCAAATTGTTAGTGTTAGAATGTCAGGCTGCCTTCGAACAAGAGTATTGTGGGTTCTTTTCATCAGAACGCTCTTCTCCAGCTGGATGGATACGGCTGGAGATGGAACTGCAGCCGTGGTGGGGTCGGAGCTGACGTTTCATGCACCCGGACGCAGGGAGCAGTGCCCTGCAGCCAGCAAGAGAGCCGGAGCCCAGTGGGAAGCGAGCGGGGAGCTTGGGATGGGGCTGCTGTCAGGCTGCACCCAAGGAACTTTTTCCTGCCCGGAACGCGTGGTTTAACCACCCCTTGCAACAGCCTGTTCCGCATTTCAGCTCGGTGCGGATGACTTAAACTGCCAACATCACAAATCACTAATGTGAAACAGAAATCCCAGCACAACCCGCATCTTTAAACACCCAGGAGTTCGGTTAAGCTCTCCTTTCCCAGCAGCGCTGGAGCCTGACTCGCCTCCCGCAGCTTCTTCCTGCAGACCGTTGCGGATATTTAGATACCTGTTTAAACCCCACAGCCCAGCAAGAGCACCCAGCTCGCGTGAGGTCCACAGCACCGGCCTGCAGGTTGGTCTCCTGCACAATCCCAGACCTGCTCTGCTTGGGCAGCAATATGCAGGCACAGTGCACCCGCTCACAGCACCAAGCTGCTCCGGAATCGGGCAGGAGGAGCGTATCGCAAACCAGATTTGCCCGATTAACAAATCTGCCTGCGACAGAGCCAGTATTTCAGGCTCCGGGAGCATGTGAGAAGTCACATGAGGCTGTTGTTCTGTAAAGTCTCCAAGGAAAAGGCAACTGCATACCAAGACTTCCCAGAAAACATTTAAAAATCCCTGTACGGGGAAAATGAAACAAACCACAATTTTGTAGGCAGCTCCAAAGCTCCAGGCTTTGCCACTCTTGTCCGTTCAAGGAGGCTGCTGGAGGCTGTGACTAACTTTGTCTTTAGCAATATCCGCAGGGTGAAGCAACCCCTCGGTTACACACGTCTTGCAATCGCGTAGGCAAAGCGAGCTCACGTCAGAGGAACCGAGACCCAGATAACTTTTTGTGCTCCCTCAAGCCCAGCCAATGAGCCGGTGGGTTTAGGGAGCTGCTCTATTTCATTTCTAGCCTCATGCTGGATAGTTAACCAGCAGGTCCAGTGCACCGTGCAGACATCAGCACGGCAGTTTGGTAGGTCACCAGCCTTCTTATTCTGCCCTACCAGGATTATTTACAGTTTACATAACGGGTAAAATCTCCACTTCATCGCAACAGATGGCAGAGCTTCCCTCAGCTTTAGCAGAGACAGGGAGTCCCCTGTTATGGCTGTTAGGAAGGATTTATTATAGACTGCAAATCATGTATTTCGTGGAGGAGATGACACTGCTGCCGCGCTGGGACCCAGCTTGTCCCTTCCTTGCTCTCCCTCCTTGCTTCACGCTTAGGGAGCTGCGATACCTGCCTCACTGCATGGGATGTTATCAACATGGGTGTTTTCTGCTCTTCTCAGGAGCATTTTCAAATGCACCAAACTCCAGTTCTGCTTCTCACCCATTGATCTGGCAGCACTGAGGTGTCCTGATCAGTAGAAACCATGAGCTTGGGCATCTAGAAAGCTCCTTCTTCTATAGCACATGTGCTTTGCCTGTGCTTTCTTTGGAATACTGCAAGCAAGGCTTGCTAGATGCTGTTCCCGAGATTAATCTTGCCTTTAAATTCTTTAAATTGTGTTTTTTTTCCCCTTTCCCAGGAGCTAAGGCTAGTTTGTTAAATCCCACCTTTGTCACAGGAGCAGCAAGGCACCTGCACCTTTTTCAGCACGTCCTCTAGCTGTGCTGCACGTGAAGCACGGCCTCGCAGCACCCACGCAGCCTTCTGCTGAAATCAGACCCTAAAACCAGCTCTGCCGAGCTGGGGAAGTCACTGCCTGGAGGTAAAACAGGACAGCAAAAAAATCGGTGCAGCAGAGCCTGGTAATGGCCAGAAATGGAAGGGAGCTGAACAGCAGGGTCTCGGTTAGCATGCAGGGGCAGCCACAAGGAACCTTTCTTATTTAAAAAAAGGCAGATAAGTGACAAAAATGAATGAGAAACCTTGAACCCTTCAACCCTTCTCTGTCTGTGACTTCCTAGGGAAAGCTGCACAGAAAGCTCTGGAAGATGCCAAGTGCTATTAAGGGCTGCTCTCTGCGTGCAGGGACACTGTCCCTTCAGCGGCGCCCAAATGCAGTGGACATCAGCACAGCCAAAAAACTCCAAAGCGACCCCAAACCAGCAAGTTCACTGACCCGCTCAGCCCGCACGGTCACACGAGTGGCTCTGCTTGCCCGAGCAGCTGGCGGGTGCAAGGGGGACAGTCCCTCGCTGCAGCTGGCAGGGGCTGCTCCAGCCAGAGGCCCCAGATAGTGGCACAGTCTGTGCCCTTCGCCACGCACGGGGCAGCAGCCGGCGGGCTGCACGCTTCAAATATCCCTCTGCGACGCAGCGAAAGGAAACGGAGAAGTCCAAGCACAAGGGGAAAGTGGTTGGAGGAGGTGATTAAGCAGCGGTCACCTAAAAGGCACGCAGAGGAAGAACCCGCGGTGGAGGCATCTTCCACTTTGAGGAGCGCAGCAGGCAGCGCGGCTGCACGGAGCTTCCTCCCAGCCCTCTGCTTCGGCCTCAGGCTGAGGAGGAGGAGGAGCAGAGGCGGCTGCAGG
The DNA here is from genome assembly GCA_013389825.1 of Crypturellus undulatus. Lineage (NCBI taxonomy): Eukaryota > Metazoa > Chordata > Aves > Tinamiformes > Tinamidae > Crypturellus > Crypturellus undulatus. The sequence goes on along the minus strand of VWPW01030228.1, from coordinate 26,417 downwards.
GGGCTGGTCATGCTGCAGCCACAACAGCTTGGCACAAACAGCCGCTTCTACAACACAGGGCACGTGGGGGACCTGACGTGTGGCTCCCGGGCTCTTACTGCACGTCTCTATCCTCTCCCTGTTTTGCCGTGTAGGGAAGCAATGCCCGAGAAGCATGTGGATGCTCAGGACATGTTTTCACGCACTCATAGGACGCACGGGGCTGTAGTGCTGCTCGGTAAGTGAACCAGGTCGCCAGCACACCCACCACTGTTTTGCATGAACCAGTTTCACCGCGTAGTTTCCACCACCACGAGCAAACCCCATCTCCAAGCAGCCATTTCACGCACGGGTTGCACGTACCTTTTTAAGAGGAACCGTACTTCTGAACCAGTTATAGTCAGGAGAGACTTTAATCTCTCCCATGATGGTTTGAAAAAGCTCCGTTTCGGTCAGCCTGAAACAGAGAGAAACAATGTTTGAGACCAGGACCATGGGTTTCCTGCAGGGCAGCACAAAGGCCGCGCTGTGCACGGGGTCAGCGCGCTCTTATCGGCGATTATTCGGCCTCCACCTCGTGCCCAGTTTGCTTATCCCTAGTTTTCATCACAAGCCACTTAATTATCCTCCCAAGAGGGGGTCACCTGATGGCCTTACTGTACCAGTCTTATTAGGAAGTGGCAGGGCCTCTGTAAGAGGATTCCTGGGCAACAGCTGCTGGAAAAGACAACTGGATTGCAGGATACAGCTGGCTTAAAAAAAAGAAGAGCTATTCAGGCTATGTCTTTTATTCTATAAATGCCTCCAAATCTGTAACCAGTAGGTGTTGATATGAGTCACTCAGCGAACAATAGGTCTATGTTATCACACAAACCTGCTGTCCAGGTATCCAGAATGTGGTTTCCAAGCTCAGGAAAAGTGACCCAAAGCATTCCCAAAGGTGAGTGGGAATATTAGCCAATCTGAGGCTTTTTTTACAGAAGAATACCCAAGTTTTTAACCTATTAATGCAAAAACTGACTCTCGTGAGGAATCACAGCTCAGAGAGATCTTTGAAGCATACCAATTAATACTGATTACCAATTAAAACTGATTTACTCTGAAATACACGCTCAAGTCAATTCCCTTATGCACACGAATATACATAATGAAGGCCTGCTACAATATTTTTCATTTGCAATAAACAAATTTAAAAAATTAAATCCAGAAGCCCCGTTTAAGCCCAAGAGCCTGTTAACTTCCATTTATATAACAGATACTATCAAGTAGTTCTGAAGTTCGCGTGCTTGATAGCTTTACCCTGAAAGTTAATCACCTCAGGGGATTATTTTCATCTATTTGTACACGGTACTGTGCATAAGGAAACAAAAGCAACTTTGCTCTTGGTATTTAGCAGTTGCCAATTACAAATCAATAGTTTTTTGTTTCTTACTTCTGGGCAAATGAGACTTCAGCGTATTCCAAACCATTCCAAACCATTTCTCCATGCAAAAAGAAAAGCTGCCAGTGTGCAGGCTTCATCCGCTTACTTGGTTACAACTGGATTCATGGATATTTATGACTTCCTTTTCTTTGGAGCTCCCACTTTCAGTCTGAATTTACTGTTTCCCAAGTACGTGAAAAATGAGTTTTGGAAAGGAAAGGAATTCTAAACCGCACACATCAGATACCACCGGAATGAGGAGGACAGCTGGGCATCAGGGAACGAAAACAGCAGTTCAGGCTATTAATTCCTGCCAATGACCATGCGTTAGTTCTCATAAAGCCTTTCAGTAAACCACGAGGCAAAAAAACAAAGGCAGAAGTAACTTACAGTGAATGCCTAAACGTTTTTGCTATGAATATTATAACAGCAAGGTGAAGAACCACGAGTCACGAGCGCTACACGAGGCACCCCGTGAACACACACGGGCCACACAAAGGCCTGATGCTCCCGGCGCTGCTGTCACACGGCTCCTGCTCCGGCTCCCGTCCTCGCTCCTCTCCCGCCGGCTCACTCCTTCGGCACCGTTAAGCTAATTACGGGACTGACAGGAATCTTTGGCTCCCTACTCACCCGTTACTGCTCTGGGGAAGGGAACAGCCTCCCAGCAGGGACTGCATCCGTTTGCCCAGCTCCTTCCTCATAAGGGTGCATCAGAGGAAGCAGAACTACCTCCCTTAAAAGCAAAGATAAACTATTCTCTGAAATCCTAGAAAAATAAGGATTTTTCTGATTTGGCTTACACCAATGTCCTGTCACTGAAATCATTTTCCTGGCCACAGAAACACGACCCACACTCACACACAGGGTTATCCGTGTCAGCGAGGACCACGTCCTTCCAGCTACAGGAAATGAAACCACTAAGTTGCACCAGGAAATCCACCCAAGACAGCTCAGGGCACAGTACCGAACCTGCTGCTGCTCGCGACAAGGCAGAATTCCCATCTTTCCACAGAAAGAAGCCGAGGAACTCTGTATTCCTCAACAGAATTCCCCCGGAGAGGCATCACACAGGGACACGCATCCCGTTAACCGGAATGCGGAGTTCGGGAGAGCAGCCCCGGCCGCAGGGAGGACGAAGCCCCCGCACGGCCCACGGCTCCTCGCGGGGCTGCCGCATCCCGAAGCCCCCCGGGATTCAGGATCCCCTGGATCCCCCTCTTACCCCCCCAACCTGCAGTGACTCCCTGTCAGGCCCGACATCGAGATCCCCCTCAGCTCAATGGGGCTATGGGGCCCCCAGCCCAACACCCCCCCGAGCTCCTCAGACCCCCCCTCCGCAGCCGCCATCACCCAGAGCCCCGCGGCCCCCGCCATCCCCCCGGGGGGCTCCGGGGCCCGGACCCGTTGGTTCCGCTTCACCCGCACTCACCGGCTCCGGGGGCGCCGCTCCCGCCGCGGGGGGGGGTCCCGGGCCTCGCTCTCCCGCTCCGCCTCCCCCGGCGCTCCCGAGCGGGGGCACCCGCCGCCACTTCCGGGTGCGGAGCGCGCACGCCACCCACGTGACCGCGGGGGGGGGGACAAAAGCCTCCCGGCCGCCATAGCTACCGAGGCGGAAGTAGCCGTCAGAGGCGCCATGTTTACCGAGGCAAGAGGGGGCGGTCACGTGGGCGGGAGGAGGCGGCCTGTGGGGGCCGCCATGATGATCGCGGAGGGCGGCGGGGAGCTATCGCAGCCGCCCGGTTTATTTTGGATATATACGAGAAACGTCATTGGTTTAAGTGAGCGAAAAGTCTATTTTCAATACGGGGCTGAATTTAATCTCGCTGGTTTTACCCGACTCCCTGATGCTGTTGTCGCCTGACACCCACCGTGTTGGATCATCTGGGCCTGCTCAAGCAACCTGTGTGTTAAAACGACTTAAGTTCACTGCTCGAAGAGACCCTAAACGAGCCCTTGGAGGCTGTAGCAGAGAGCCACGGCTGAAGGGCAGCAAGCAGGGTGAAGCTGGTTGCTGTCCTTACAGGAAAAAAGGGAGGAAAAAAAGGCCCAGGGAAGCAGCCTTGCCAAGGCTCTGGTGCTCCCACAGGATGTTTGCACCTAAAGCTGAGGAAATCGCCAATTCAGATGGTGTTGCAGCAGCAGCATTTCACTGCTCTGTTTCCAGCACACTGTTCCGGCTCGCGAGGATGCCTGGAGGGGCCGCGGTGATAACGGGCCTGAGCGCGCGGGCGGCAGATAACAAACCTGCGCCCGCAGCAGCACACAAACATCTGTCCAAGGCGCCACCGTTGGCCTCTCCTTGCTTTCATAATGCTTCATGGCAAGACAAACAACTTTTATCAGTGCCTTTCAGCGCGTCCTTGAATCCAAGCTGCTATTCGTGCCCCATTCTGCGAGGAAAATGCTCCCAAAGGGACTCAGAGAGGGAGACTTCATACAGATGAATGCTGAATTGGCAGCTGCTGGGCTGCAGGTGGAGCTGTTAAACCTGTATTTTACCAGGACCGAAATCCATCTGTTTCTCCTGAGGAGTTGCATCACTCTGCGAGCACTTTATAAACTCAGTGTAACATGGTCTGGAGCGTGGGCTTTGTGGGCTGTTTGGATGTCCATGAATAACAGGTGTGGGAATAACGCTGGGTGAAAAATATAAGCGAATGTCACAAGTGCTGGGAAGGAAATGGGGGATTTTAGAAGGGGAGAATGAGGAGGTAAGGGTTGTGCGTGGGGAGGGCCGCGCGGACTACAGCTCCCAGCGTGCCCTGCGGCGCGCATGCTCACTATCGCCTCACCCACGGGACTACATCTCCCATCAGGCCGCGCACGGCAGCCGGCGCGGCGGTGGGCGAGGGGCGGAGCGCGTTGTTTGCCGGGAGTGGTAGTCGGGGCGGGTTGCGCCCACTGGAGTTGTTGGGTGGGAGGGGTGCGGTGACATCAGCGAGGCGGGGATGTTTACCGCGGGCGGGGAGGGGGAGGGGGTTCCGCGCAGGCGCGCCGGCGCCGCCGCCGCCACTGAGGCCTAGTCGGGGGGAGCGGGCCGGGCCCGCGCCATGTCGGGCTGCCACAGCTGCGCCGCGGCCGCGCGGCTCCTGGGCTCCACGCTGCCCTCGGCGCGCAGAGGTAACGGCCGCCGGCGGGCGGAGGGCTCGTGTGTGCGCGGGGCGGGGGGCGCTTCCCCGAGGGGAGGCCTGTCAGCGCCGCGGGGCCTGCGCCCGCCCTCCCGCGCCTCTGGTTTCCTCAGGTGGTGCCAGGGGGTTGCGAAGGCCGCGCCGGCCGCTCGGGAGTTTTGTACCGTGGATTTTATTTTAGTTTTGGTGAGGGGGAAGCAAAAAAAAAACGGCGTTTCGCGGAACGGAGCACCGATTGCACAACGCTCTGGTGCCTTTAAACGAGCTCGTTACCCCCCACCCCCGGTGAGAGCCTGGGCTTGCCTCCAATTAGCGGTAATTAGCGGTGTCCGAGTTGCTGGGAAAGAGGCTCTGGGCAAAGCAGGTGCTGCAGCCTGAAGTGCGTGTATGTGTTTGGGCGTGTGTGTGTTGCTTTTTACTGTTTTTGCCTTTTTTCTTGGTCTCTGTTCTAAAAGCANAACGAGCTCGTTACCCCCCACCCCCGGTGAGAGCCTGGGCTTGCCTCCAATTAGCGGTAATTAGCGGTGTCCGAGTTGCTGGGAAAGAGGCTCTGGGCAAAGCAGGTGCTGCAGCCTGAAGTGCGTGTATGTGTTGGGGGGTGTGTGTTACTTTGTACCGTTTTTGCCTTTTTTCTTGGTATCTCCTAAAAGCAAGGTGTTCTGTATTGCTTTTCCGAAACCCCTCAAACTGTGCTGAAAACCCCTGGTGTTACCGCACTTCCAGTCAATTTTTTTTTTTTTTTTTTTTTGAAAATGATACCTTCGGCTGTAGCTGAATGAGTCAGAGAACCTGTTATTTCCGAGAAGCTGTTTTTTTTTTATCTCCATGAGGTAAGGTGCTTACTGCAGCTGAGTGCACAGGATGTGGCGTGGCCTATGCTCAAAGGGTTAAGTCAGTGCTACCTGCTCCAGCCTGTCCTGCAACCCTCAGGAATAAGGAGATCTGACACAGGTATCACTGTGAATTTACTGCAGAATTGTTGTTTGGTAAAGGTAACAGAATCGGGATTTTTCTGTTGTCAAAACTGACATGTAAAAGCAATATAGAAAAGGATAGGTGTGACTTAGAAAATCAAGTGTGGAATAGTAAAATTATTTATGTAAGAGTTTTAACCCCCCCCCGCCTTTTTTTTTTTAGCAGTTGTAACTGATCATCTTTTGTGCCAAGTAGTTAAGGTGGGTGTTACTTCAGGGCGTGATTATCCTCAGTGCAAACTTGAGAGTGCTCAGGGCTAGTAAATGGGGTGTTCTGGGGGATGAAGAGAAGAATTCTGTTCCCTGTCTCCCTGTGACCACCTCAGGTGTTGGGAGGTTCTTCCAGTTTTGAGCACTTGATTCCGAAGTTGGTAGTTCCTTCCCATACTTCTATAAGAAATAAAGTGTAAAGGAGTCTCCTGCCATTTCGCAACCCGCTAATCCGAACACGCTGGACAGATGCCCTTGTGCTGCTGACGAGTCTTATGTTTGGCACTTGCTCTTCAGATATCCTGGTTTTGTTTGTTTGTGTTGGGAGGGGGGGAAAAATGCTTTTAGTTAAAAAATGCAAGACCTGACAGTGAGTACTGTAACTGAGAGCTTACTGCTGTGCCTGGCAGCCAGTGCATATTTGTTTATTGAGGTATCTGTGGAAGTCACTAGGCGTTGGACTGAAGTGTTGATTGTTGAGAATTGCTCTCTGCACTTGCTTGTTTTCTTAAATAAGTAGTTGTGGTAGCTTTATTCCCGTTAATGTTATTTAATTGTACAGTGGTGTTTTGTCAAAAACATCAGTCAAACCTGTATGTGGACTGAACATGAAAAGCCATNTGTTGATTGTTGAGAATTGCTCTCTGCACTTGCTTGTTTTCTTAAATAAGTAGTTGTGGTAGCTTTTTTCCCGTTAACGTTATTTAATTGTACAGTGGTGTTTGGCAAAAACATCAGTCAAGTCTGTATGTGGACTGAACACAAAAAGCCATGTCCCTGTGTGTCAAGCTGACACAACAGTAATATTTTTCCCTGTTTAATCTATTTACAGCTTTCAGAATTCAGTGTGACTAGCAAGGTAAGTTCAGCACTGTGCCCGCGTGGCTGACCAAGAGTGCTGTGAGAGAAAGAGGAGCGTATATATGTTTTTAAAGAAGGTTATTGCGCTGAGGTTGCCCTTTCATCTTTCTGCCCCTTCTCCACTAGCAGCATCTGCTGTGAACGTTGAGGCTACGGTCCCACAGCTGCCCTGTCCTGGTCAGCAGATTGGCAGGGTGCCTAACGTGGCACTTTGTGTACAGCTTTGTAGTTTAATCACTGTCATTTAAGGTGCTTTTCCCATTCACAGAGATGCTGTGGTTTTAAATTGACCATATTTAGTCCTCTTGCAGTACCAAACGGTACAATGTTTGATCTGTTTCTGCTTGGCACTTCAGCCTTTCTCCCTAGGTTGTTCCCTGGGGCAAGAAGGTTTTGTATGTGGATGTTTTTTGAGGGGTGCATTTCTTTTGCTGCTTTTGTTTTATTTTAAGCATTCCTGTCTCAGTTCCACATAGAAGTGGTAAAACAAATCTTAGTAGAGGAACCATTTATGAGGAACCAAGCCCTCAGAATGGTGAATTAATCAAAATAACCATTCCATGATAAATGCTCAGCACAGGTTATTCTCTACTGACAGGTACACTTGGCACTCTTGTATTTTTATTGCTAAAAATATCTTAAAAATCACCTTGAAGTTCAAGTATCTTAAGTAGTGCAAATTTTGATTAAGAACAAATTTGAAATTTCGTTTGAATCTATATTCCTGCTTATACCTTTGTGGCAGTTTACAGAAAGTTTTGATGTTAATTTAGGATTGTCCTTAATGCTTCTCTTCTGTATTTTTCTGCTCTTGCATTAGAGTACTGCAGTACAGTATAATTAAGTTGATCTTACTCTTTTGGCCATTACTCTAGGTCTTGTTTGTAATTCACAAAAGTTCCAGTTATTTATTTGTTTTTAATATATTTTAAGAGCTTGTAATTATAGTAGTTAGTATATAGCTTTTCCCATTGGAAACAGTAATACACCTCTTACCAGGTATATAGCAAAATTACCCAGTTCAAATAGAAGAGAGATTGAAGATCTGGATTACGGTTGTTTATGTTTTCTTTGTGTGTTGAAAGATCCTACAGTTGTGGGTGTGACAAGGATAAAGGTTGATTTGCATCACGACTAGTCATGAAATACAGTCTCCCAAGGTATTGCAAAAGGAGGAAAAGTTCCTCCTGTAGTTCCTCATTTTTTTTCATGTTGAGGCTAAACTATTTCAACAACAGTAAAATTGTATTAAATTATCTGATTGTAAGGAGTCAGCATATACCAAGTGAAATCCAAACCTGCCTATGTGGTTCCTGGTCTCTGAGGCACTTCTATAATAATTTTTGTGTTATAGTAATTTGTGTATTTGTGTATAGTAATTTTTGTGGAGAGTCTTCAAAGATCTCTTTTTATTTCCAAAGTGTGTGCTGGGGTTGATTGTGTTTATCTTTCTGAGGATCAGTTCCCTGTCTGGCATGTGGCTTATTTTGTGATAAAGTTGTTACTAGGAACTCTCAGTTGTCTGAAGTTGGAAGACCTGGAGTAATTCTGGGTCATTTGTGGATTATCCAGGCAAATTTTAAAGAGTTAAACAGGAAGACAGTGAAGTGAACATATTTTTGAATACAATTTAGTTATTCAAAGTTGAATTCTGTGGCTGAAACCTTTGTCTTCTCTTTCTGGGATTTGGTGCCATGGGAGGTAGAGCTAGAGTATAATTAAATGTCACATCCAAAATTGCCTATTTAATGTGTACATATGTGTATATGTATAACATCTTGAATGGATTACAGTCATGGAAAACACTGTTTTTATTTCAGAGCTGTTCCTAAAGAGGTGGCTGAAAGAATGTGAACCAGTCTGTTGGAGTTGGGTTTCGGTTCTAATTTTGAACACACCTTTCTTGCTTAAATGCTAACATGATAGTTCTGCTATTTGACTATAGGGTCGGCAAAACTTTCCTTAGGGTTTGTTGGTTCATGTAATTAGTGTTTTCTTATTTTCAACTTTTTATTTGGTGAACGAATTTGATCAGTGGAAAGGAAGACTTTACATCCCATCATCTAAAGGATTTCTTTTATTTTCAGGTATTACTTGCGGTCGCACACGCATCCCTGTTCTGGGAAAACTTGGAACTTTTGAAAGTTGCTCCCTGAAAAGAATTCCTCTTAGAAACTTTTCGGAAACACCAGCATACTTTGCTTCAAAGGACAGTGCCAGCAAGGATGGTTCTGGAGATGGAGGCAAGGTAGCATCCATGCATTCTCATTTTCAGTAGCTATTCTCTTTTTAACATTTCTTAAAATGTCTTTAGTCATCCTTGCTTTAAATCAAAATGCTTGTGGTATTTTTGTCGAGTGTGATAGTACTGATTCAATCAGTTCTGCTTTTTCAAAAGTGATTTTATATTACCCCAAGTGGGCTTTTTATTATGAATACATTTTTAAGTGATTATTTTCATCATTGTCTTGACAGTGTATCAAGGAGGACACCTTACTGAGGAGGCTAGCTTGACTTTTGTTAGTGAATCTTAATCTATTTTCATTATAGTTAATAAACAGCTTCTTCAGTTAAATGATTACCTGAGGATAAAACTGTTCCTTAGTCAGCAAATAAGGTTTTGAGTGTTCACAGGGTACTTTCATAGCTTAGCTTTAGCGTGGCATGTTCTAAGGGACTAGCCAAATGGCACAGGTATGCTCTGAAGGCTAAGTTTATTTTAAAATTAACTCAGACCAAAAATTTTATTTTTTTTTTCTCTTTGGAAATGCTGCAGGGAAAAATGAGTGAGAAAGCAAGATGTTCTAAAAAGAGGAGGTTTAGAAGAGTGCATCTCCTCTGAAGTAATGCATATATGGTACAAAGCTGTCTGTTCATGTTCCTTCTATAAACTTTCATTCATTTACTCGTCTGATACTGTATGAAAACATTTTAAAAATGGAATAATCTTGGTTCTAATATGTAATAACTTTTGACAGTATAAAGACATAGAAGGGACATAGGTTTAAAAATGTTAACTTTTAGCATTCAACAGTGATAGGTGGAATAAGAATGAAAAAGACAAGTGGGACTATAGAATTATCTTAAAAGTCAAAATGGAAGATTTCCAAGCATTTTTTGGGATGTGTTTTTTATAGGCCATGCCAGCCCTACGGCCATCTGCCAGCATTGCTGCATCTGTCAAGGACATGAGAGGAGCTGTGGCTTTATAAACCCTTAGAATGAACGCAGTTGGGGTAGTGAAATTACTGCTATAAGTATGATTTTTCTTCTCTGGGGTTAGAAGAAATTGTTAGTATATGTTAGTGAAAAATTCTTGACTTGGCTTAGCTTTTTATTGTTCCATGTCAGGAAAACAGTTCCAATGTAGGTATGGGATACATAGTCAATAGCCTCTTCAGTGGAGATCCCAAACGGATAGATTCAAGGATATGCAGATGTTTTACATTTAAGAATGACCGCATTGTGTCATTGCAGGCTTTCAAAGCCTTTCAAAAACCCTGATGTTGCCTATAAAGCTGTTACAATATTCACATTATTAGCTTTCACGTTGCTAAATGCCTAATGTAAGAGCTCTGTTGCTTGGAGTTAATAGTCTGGATTTTTTTTTTCAGAAGTCTGTCAGTGAGGGAGGTAGTAAAAAGTCGAGCTCTGGAAGTTCGGGGAAAGGAGGGAACCAGCTGCGCTGCCCCAAGTGCGGTGACTTGTGCACGCATGTGGAGACCTTCGTTTGTAAGTTTTTAATGCATTACTACTTTTATATATATTAAAAAAAGATGTAACTAGATGTGAACTAGCTGAGTTTTACTCAGTTTAAAACTTGAAATAATTACAGAATATTTAAAAAAAAAAAAAATCCATTGCTGCATTTGACCAAATTTTTGTAAGCATATATTTGCTGATAAAATTGTTTAGTTTGTGGGTATGAATTTTTATAATAGCTCTTATGTTTTATGTAGTGGAAGAAATGCTCAAGTAAACGATACCAATTCAACTGATACTTCCTCCTGTCTGTTTAATATATTTGTGGTGTCTGTCCTTTGCTTACTAAATAATAAAATTCTGGTCCTGCCTGTAGTAGTGCAAAGTACTTTTCCACCAGAGGAAATAGTCTATTACAGATGGCTTACTGCAATCATCTTTTATGGCAAAGAGGATCTATGGTATGTTCCTAGTAGGGAGCAGAAAAATTCAGATAGAAAATTAAGAATTGTAAATTGTCTGATGTCTACAGTAGTAACAACCTTCTTTGAAGGTTGAAGTGCAGTCCAAACTAATGCCAATAATGCTTTCAGTTCAACTAGACTTCAAAATATTTTTGTTAATTCAGTGCTAATGAGATCAACCTAGAAAATAGCTGTCAGAAAGCAAATACTCATTGTCAGTTGATTGGGCTCAGGGAGAGGAAGTATCAAGGCAGTGAGCTGTGAGTTAAGGAGCTTAAGGCAAGGTTAGCATCACCTCATTTCATAGTTGATATCTCAGTTGGTAATAATGAGTAGATAGGCATTAATTTTGTACAAGTATCAGGGAAGTACTATGAAGTTAATCACAAATATATTATAACCATGAATCACAAATATATTGTTGTTGTAGTACTGTCTTAGGTTAGATGCAAGGATAGGTCTACGATACTATATTTTTTTTTCTCCAGAAATATTAAGCCATTCAGTTATTTGGAACTATAGGCAACAGGCATTTCTGAAAAATCTGACACTAATTCACATAAGAGGACTCATAAAAATAAATGTTATGGGAGAATGACTAGTAAATGCAATCTTAAATTCAAAAATCACACTTAAATCGTGGTATTAGAATGGCTGGGCTGTTATAAGCAGCTTGGGATGGGAAATCTGCTATAAAATACTTCCTTATAAAATGCTATTGAAGATGGTCAAGTTTGGCAGAAGATCAAAAGTCAAGATGTGAGGAAGTCTGTCCCTGCTTTTCTCATCATTGTTTCTCTCCCTCTGAGACTTGGAGACTGTAGCCTTTAAGAAAGACTTCTAGTATAAAGCAATCAGATTGACAGCAGATAATCTGCTAGAATCCTTTTCTTCATTTTAAGAGCAGAGCAGTTTAGTTTCTTATTTTTTTTAACTATTTACTCTAATTTCTCAGAAATTCCTGTGGGTCGTAGTAATTTTTTTTTCTCTGCATGCATTTCTATTTCTAATTTGTTTTTTTAATTTGAGCACACTGCTTCCTAGCCAAACAGTAGAGCCTAAAGTAGCTGGGAAGCAATGAAGCTAAGTGCTACTTTTCTTTATTAAAAAAAAATATATATTTGTTCAGCTTTGTCTCAAAGGGAAGAGGTTCCTGGTTTTATTAGCATGTAACTTGCTTTTCACATAAGCCATTTGGTGTTGCTTATTTAGATGAAATTAGTTTATCCATCCAAATCTGTTTTGAATTATAAAGCTATAGAGTCTTAATTGCGTAGCTAAAACTCAAGGAAAACGTTAATGTGGTATATTTTTCCTGGTTTTAAACATTTTTTTCACTCATTGAGAGGCCTAGGGAAATAAAATACTTAAAAGCCAAATTCATTAGTCAGTGAATTTGCAATTAGCCATTGAGTGATAGTGTGGCAGACCGTTTTTGGAGGAGTGTGTTTTTTAGTAGAGCTTCATTATGTAAAATTTGCACACTGATCTGTTCATCTGTAGTTTTCCAGTAGTTAAAACTGAAAAAGAATGTGATAGAAATTGAAGGAGATTTTACTTTGAATTTGACCTTTTTTTTAAAAAACTTGTTTTGTAAGCCATCCCTATATTGTTTTTGATTGTGAGGCTGAGTAAGGGGAGTTTTGTGATCGGTGAAGTAAGATTTAAGCCTCATAATGTAGAGTGAGATCTAGTAGCTTTAAACTTGATTGCAAAAGGATAAGTATTGTTGCCATAAGTCTCTTTTGGCTCATTGACACTTTTCTTACTCTTTTCACTGACTCCATTTGCTTGCATCCTCCAAAGCAAGACTTACCTGCTACTCTGTACTTAGTATTTAATGGCTTCACTAATCTTCTTTTTTTTTTTTTTTTTTTGTTTTTTTTTTGTGTTTTTTTTTTTTTTTTTCCCGTTGATCTCATTTTACCTTATAGCAACTGCAAGTGTATTTGAGATTAATCCTCTTATTGTTTGGGCTTCCTGTATGCATTGTATGAATCCAGCATTTCTCTCTGACAAGGTCAGCTTATGTGGACTTCAGAAACCACTTTGCAAATGCAGCGTCTGGCATGCTATGGTACTACGTGAACCAAAGCCAAGGCTTGTTTGTTTTTTTGCCACATCATGATTTTTTGCAGATATCTTGTGACAGTGACAGTGAGGTAATGTGACATGAAGACTGTTTCCTAGGCTTGTTAACACCACGTACAAAACCCATTCCAGTACCTAAGAATAAGAAGTTGCTTTTGAAATATGGTGCTTTACTTTTTGGTGATCGTAGCAGTACTTACACTTGTTTTCCTTACAGTTCAGAACAAACTTCTCAATTTTGGCAGCAGTTGAAGGTCTGTTAAAACTCATATTGCTGTTTGTTTCCAGAAAGCTGCATAGACAGTGGAGACTGGCCAACTTCACACCTGCACTTTGCTAACTGTCCGAGTCCCCATCGCGGGGTGCCCCATACATCAAAGTTACTCTGTAACCATGGACCCAGTTGGTCTGGCTGAAAATCAGGAAGATCTCTGATAGCCTTCCTGTGTCCTGTTCGGGGTAATTGATGAAAGTGAAGCCTTCCGCACAATGATTTTTTTTTTTTTCTTTTTGCGAACGATATTTTAAGAATGTATGATAATAGCTTTTTAGCCTGCTCTTTACTGTCTTTTTTTGATTTCTCCACAATTCCAATGGATCTATGAGGGGACAAGTATACTCATGGCTGTTTTATCCTACAAAAGCTGAATATTAGCATTGTGTAGGGAAAGACAACAACCTCATGGCACTGTAGTCATTGGAAACATCCAAGGAGCTTTGAAAGTGTTGGTAACAAATAATTTTCTGTGGCAGAGTTATGAGATAATAGTCTTAAGAGGAGTGTGTGCAAGGGAGCTTCCATTGCCTTCCCGTCGGGCAGGTGTCCATAATCTTTAATGTTGCAGGCAGAGCTTTCCAGCTACTCCGCAAACTTTTTTTTTGGAGTAGGAAGTTAATGAGGCCATGATGGTTAAGTGTTATATGCTAAGTTACTTTAATAATGTGCTGGTCTAATTTATTCAAGTGTAAGGTGTGCGTGTGTGGTAGTAAAGCAAGCAGCTCTTGCTGATGCCAGCAAATGCCTTGATGGGAGGCAAAAACAAGTTATAAATAAGCAGCTTGTTTACTGCCAGTGGCTGTGATTAAAATCAGCTGGTACTAGTTTGTGGAATCTATTTTCCAAAAGCTTTGAGGTTTGAAAGTTTTGATAATAAAGTTTGTGAGCATTTTAACACAGAACAGTTGCTTTAAGTCAATCGTGTTACTGTTCTGTTGAATTTAATAGAGTCCTTGTCAACATTGTGACAAACAATACACATATATATATATAGGATTATAAATTCTTTTTTATCTATCCTCAGTTTTTAGATTATATTTTAGATTATATTTTGTCTTATATAAATAAAAATAATGAGTTTAAGTTCTAGTTTGCAGATTTTCAAAACCAACCTGTGCATATAACATGGTTTCTTGGGAAGTGATTCATTAAGTCAGCACCAGAAGGGTTTGGATTTTGAAAGAAATCTGTTCTGTTCCTGACATTTAGAAAGAGATAAGGAAAAGAGCTTGCACAGGGCCACAGTCCTGATCCTGTGCTGTATATGGCAGCTGCCCCTGCTCTGTGTCAAGGCGAGCACTTCGTGTGAACCCACAGTATTCCATGTCCCAGGGCATCAGGCAGCCGCTGGGATATGGAAACTGGGACTCCTTGAGCATGTCATCTTTGACATTTATATTGCAGATTACTTTATTGCAGTATTGAGTAGCCTGTGTCTGACCACAAGTGTGTGGGTTTTTTTTTGTTTGTTTGGGTTCTTTTTTGTTTTTTACCTGCTGGTTTGAGAGTTGGGAGCTTTTCCTTTCTTGCATAGTCAGAAGCTCCCATTAATCTTGCATCACTCTGAGATACAGAGTTTTCTCTTCTGAGTGTAGTATTGCTGAATACCTAGCAAGTACATTTTTTGCTTTCTAATCCTTTGCTTGTTTGCTCCTACGCATTGTAACGTTTGGGTAAATTGCATTCCTTTTGTAGGAAATACTGAAATTTCATAATCCATTAACTACTGTTTAAGCTTCTAAGGTGAATAAAGTGAAAATGCTGTGTAAATACAGTGCGTTCTATAGGTGTTTTAATATTCTGTCTATTCCAAGCTGAGGCAAATGACTGAATGTTGCTCAAGTAGTTTCTTACCACTTTGTTCTACTACTTCTGCAGCTTCCACCCGTTTTGTGAAGTGTGAGAAGTGTCACCATTTTTTTGTTGTACTGTCAGAGGCCGACACAAAAAAGAGCATCATTAAAGAGCCCGAGTCAGCAGCAGAAGCTGTGAAATTGGCATTCCAGCAGAAGCCACCGCCTCCGCCGAAAAAGGTAGGTTCTTGATTTCTCCCTGATGTTTTGCTGAAATATGACTGAATGCTCTACGTCTTAATCTGTATCAGTGTGTAATGGTCTGCTGTGACAGAGCAGCAAACAACAAGGATGACTAGTTGAAGATTAAACCTATGTGACGCAGCAGAATACTGAAAAAAGAAAACAAGACCCGCAACTGATAAAAGTAGTCAGGCTTGTTTTCCTCTGGCCTTGTCTTGAAGGTACTAGGCTGCAGTCCTATTTTCTCTTTGTGACCCTGAGGCTTATTTCAGTCCTCAGCAACCACAGTACCTCTAGTTCCTGCTGTGGCCTCATATTTTGCACCATAATATTAAGAGCGAGTTCTTGTAGCTCCAGTGGCCTTGGTTGGGCTTGTTTTGGGTTAGAGCTGTGACTAATTGGCATTCCTGTGGCTGTGACGTGGGAGCTGCTGCAGCTGAGCTGATCAGGCCTTTGGTTTCTGTTTCCTGAATGGCAAGGGACCTTATCGTGTGTCTCAGTTCTTGGTGCACTGAACTGGCGTCCGAAGCTACAGGAGACTGCATTTATGAGCTCTTTTATGAACTACAATTACAAGCTAAATTTTATTATTATTATAAGAAATGAAATATATTTGAAACTTTAGTTCCTCTTTGCAAATTTGAGTGAATTTGCCAGCTGGGTCAAATATTAGCAGGGGATAACCAATACAATATGACTTTAAGTTTCATTTCCTTAGTAAATCTACCAGTGTTAATCTGTCTTGTAATTTTTTTTTAATATCAGCTTTTTAATTCTTAATTTGTTACATTCATCGAGTTTATATCTCGGACTAAAATAGTAAGTCAAAATATTTGGACCAGCTTTGGTGACAGTAGCCTTTATGCACCACGTGTAATATATCCCAAAAGCACTGTGTTAAGCTTTGCTTGCTTATTAAGATAGCAGAATGTATGTTATAAAACTCATTAAAAAAAAATCTCAATGTGGTTTAATTTTAGAGTGACTCATAAAGTCTCTTTGCAGCATATTAATTTTTCATGCATAGGTGTGTTAGAAATGTTATTAAGATTTAATTATTTTTTAGATTTATAACTACCTCGACAAATACGTTGTTGGTCAGTGTTTTGCCAAGAAGGTGCTTTCAGTTGCTGTGTACAATCATTATAAAAGAATCTATAATAATATCCCAGCTAACCTGAGACAGCAAGCAGAAGTTGAAAAACAGACTTCTTTGACGCCGAGAGGTTTGTATAATGTTATGTCCTTCTTAAGTAAAACTTTTGATTTCTGGCCCCTAATTTTTGGGTTTGGTCCTCTCGTAATACTAGTTGATTTGCAAGCCATATACATTTAATTTTCACCCAGTATTGTTTCCCAAAGGAGTAGAAATGTTGCACTCTTGTAAAATGACTATTGATAGACTTGAACATTATTAGTTAAAAATAAATTTTCAAAACTTGGCGTAGAGGCAATTGCATTGTATTAGTAGTATCTGAAATCTTAGTAGTGGA
Source organism: Crypturellus undulatus (assembly GCA_013389825.1). Classification (NCBI taxonomy): domain Eukaryota; kingdom Metazoa; phylum Chordata; class Aves; order Tinamiformes; family Tinamidae; genus Crypturellus; species Crypturellus undulatus. Next base: position 9,776 of record VWPW01030228.1, on the reverse strand, counting down.
CCAGTCTGTTCCACCATCCAAACTAACTGGTAAATATATTACATGAGTAAGAAAACTTCTAGAACTTTACCACCAAATGTTCTGAAGTTCAGATGATTAAAAAGAATTTCCATTTCATTTTCACTGTATGTGAACTTCTGTGACATTTCTAAACCAGAATTTTTATAATGTCATGGATACAGTCTGGCTGCTTACTGCTACACGTTATTAGGTATTCTCCTTTTACTTTGTAAAGTGATCCTCTTAAATTTTTCTTTCTAATTCCCTTTACTACCCGGCAGTAAAACTGCTGTTTATCCTGCAAGCAACAGTGCAGATCATTAGGACAATATTTGCATAGGGAATTTGATGACTAGCACCTTTCTGATATCACGTGTTGCTTTTGGCAGCATCTGTTGGTCACCATGGTATTGTTCCACATGCAGCAGGTGTAGCTGGAGTTATTCTTGCCAGTTCGTTGGCTACTCAACAACTATAGCTATGTTGACCTAACTTATTTTTAGAGCTAGGATTAAATTACCATCTCTGATTCAAAGTGTATCTTGGTGGCTTTTTTTCAGTATTTTATTCTGTTATGCAATATGTAGTATGTATAAGTAAACATACTTCTATTTATGTATATATTTGTATTTTTAAAGTGGGAAAAATATTGGTAGCGCTATGGTAATGGTAGGTAGTGGCAGAGAGCAGCTGTGTCCCTGGCACAGGGAAGGGACTGATTCTGCACAGGAAGATAAAACAGTGCCCTAGCCAGAGGAGTTGACTGAATATTTATAATGGATAATACTGTGCAAGATGTGCAATTCACAATGCAAGTTTAAGGAAATATTTTCTAAACGAGGTTGCATTATAGTGTGTTTTTTTAAGTGCTTTTAAATTAAAATATCATAGGGGATAGAAGTCTTTTGCTGTCATAAGTAGTAGAAATTATACTGTCATTTTAAAAGATGCACAATTGGGATTTGGGTTAGATTCACCAGCAATGAAGACTCATTCATGTGGGCTTGGCTTGTTAGAAATATATTCATTACATGGGGATGAAATGTATTGAGAAGAGGGCAAGAGGTAGAGCATTTATAAACTTACATTTTTTTTATTACTGTTTTCATCCTCTCTCTTAGAATTAGAAATCAGAAGACGGGAGGATGAGTACAGATTTACAAGTAAGTGAACTCTCTCCTCATGTCCTCCTCTGCAATATTTATCCTTTTGACGTTAATGTAGAACAGTGTTTCAGTGACAACTAGTAAGAAATGTTGAGGCAAAAAGAAATCCCATTTGCTTCACTTCTATCAGTAAACTTGATAGCATTGAGGGTACTTCACCTGAAGTTACTAGGATTTGGCCCCATGCCTAATTGTAGGTGGAAGATGAGTAAATGGCAAAGATGTCTTTGGTAAAGTTGTTTGTTAAATAACAAGTGAAAGTTAAAGCTCTCTTAAGAGAGCTTTAGAGAGAAAGTTAAAGTTTTCTTAAAACGGATATGCGATTTTATTAGTAAGGCTATACAAAATATGAGCTAGAATAGGCCATTTTTTGTCTGGGTGATGGCAGTCTTTATTTTCAGTCTGCTGGGAGTCTCTGGGGCAACCTTAATCTAATGTAGATGAATTTATAATCAATTTATGCATCTTCAGCTTGGTTTTCTTGAACTTCAGTTTATACTCTGCAAGGTAATTAAAACTCCTAATACTTTAGAAAGGAGAAGAAAAAAATCAATCCCCATGTCCATGTATGAAAATGAAATTTGTGATAAACTAAGGCAGGTTTGTCACTCTTAAAGAGTAGAGCTGTGCATGGCTTTTGGTTGTTGCAATTAGCCAGTTCTTGTATTTTCTTATCATAGTAACCAGCAATTAAAAATAAGCGATTTATTTCAATAGCAACTTTTCTTTACGGACTTAAAAAAAAAATAAGTGCTAGAGAAATTTAATATGGAAAAAATATTTAGAATTCAAATATGTGCTTCTGCAATACTCTTGTAATAGTTGTGCCAAATTTCTTGCAGCCATTTCTGTAAACTTCTGTGCTTCATGTATAATTAAACGTTCACAGAACAAAAGTATGCATGTTTTTGTTTTCTTTTTTGTTGTTTTTTGTTTTTTGTTTTTGTTTTTGTTTTTTTGATTATGCATTAAGATGTTAGCAGACTTTGTCAGTGCTCAAACAGTGCTGTTATTGTTCTCTTCAGAACTGCTGCAGATTGCTGGAATTAGTCCACATGGGAATGCTTTAGGAGCATCGATGCAACAACAAATGAGCCAGCAGATAACTCAGGAAAAGCGGGGAGGTGAAGTGCTAGATTCACCCAATGATGACATAAAACTTGAAAAAAGTAATATTTTACTGCTTGGACCAACTGGATCAGGTATGTAGCTGTATGGTTTTATAGGCTTAAGAGATTTTCTTGGAATGCTTTGCTAATGAGTTGTTCTCCCATTTGTGATTATTACCGATGGGCATACATAAAACTACAATGCCAGTTTCAAAATGACATTTTGTGGTCTCGTGTCACAGTAAAAAGTTGAACTGAATGACCTTCAGAAGGAGAGCAGTCTGGCTCTGCTATCTTTTTATATGCATTTGTTTACTGAATGATTAAGAGATGCAACTTCTGCTCAACTGAAATCAAATGGGTTTGTAGCTCTCAGCTCTGCATGGCAAGTTGGAGATTTGGTTGTTAGGAAGTGGCGTTTCATCTTAGATGAGTTACAGGGAGCTGAGAAAATGTATTTCTGGATGTGTGTGAGAAGTAGGGGTGTTTGCTGAAATGGTAGCGTTTTACAGACTTTCGGGGAGAACATAGAGCAAATGTAACTGTTTCTGCTCACTTAAGAGCAGTTGGACTCTGCACTGGAGCCTTAGTGTTTGCAAAGGACTAATGCTTTATTTAATCTTTAAGCTATGCAAGTACATGGATTTGGACTTATGTATTTTATGATGTTCTATTTGTGATACTGTGTTTCAGACTGCCTCGGGTATAGTATTAGTCTAATTTAAACATAGAGCTTGGCAAGATAAAATGCATTGTTTATGAAAACTGGTTGCTTTGGAAAATATTCTTATCGGAATATATGAACATGCTGTCGTTGTTTTAGAATGGTTAATGACTTTAGTAATAATCCCAAGGTAAATATTTGGCTTTGTGTGCTGTAAAGAAATTTATGGCACTTCTAACATGTGGTTTTATTATATCAGGTAAAACCTTGCTGGCTCAGACTCTAGCTAAATGCCTAGATGTACCCTTTGCCATCTGTGACTGTACTACCTTGACTCAAGCTGGCTATGTTGGTGAAGACATTGAATCTGTCATTGCAAAACTCCTGCAGGATGCCAACTACAATGTAGAAAAAGCTCAGCAAGGTAAGATTGACCCTGTGTTTCATGAAGCTTATTCATAGGCTGTTTTTATTTCACCGAAGTACTTTAAACTTGCAGACCACCTTTATTTCTGTAGCTTGGATTAATGTTGCATGTACCTAAACTTGAATGCTTTCAGATGAGAAATAATAAACCGCTTTGAATGTATCTGAGCTTTTGATATTCTTTCCAGTTTTACTTATACATTCTGTCCATCCATTTTTGCAAATCAAAAATATGGAAGCAGAACAGATTCCTGCTATCTTAAATTGCGTTCTTCCCTTTGTGTTATTTTTTACATTTCTTAAAAAGGAGAATCTTCCTTAAATCCATATTTTGTAACTGCAGGAATTGTTTTCCTGGATGAAGTAGACAAGATTGGCAGCGTTCCTGGTATTCACCAGTTACGGGATGTCGGAGGCGAAGGTGTTCAACAAGTAAGTACTTCTGTGGCATAATTTTACTTTGTAAGCAAACTGTTAGGTCATTGATTCTGCGTACATCTTGTCACATATTGAACAGCACAGGAGTGTTTAGAGTCATTATTGCTTTTTCTCGTATTTCTTCCTAGGGCTTATTAAAATTACTAGAAGGTACAATTGTAAATGTTCCAGAAAAGAATTCTCGAAAACTACGTGGAGAAACAGTACAGGTTGACACCACAAACATCCTCTTTGTAGCTTCTGGTGCTTTTAATGGTCTTGACAGAATTATCAGCAGGAGGAAAAACGAAAAGGTGAGTGCATCTTGCTGTGTTTGACCTGAAAAATTGTCACATTAGTGTTCACAATACTGGCTGATAAGGCCTTCTTGCTTTGTAAATCTACTAAATTTGTTTGTAGAACAGTTGTTTTTCATCTATTATCTGGGAACCAGAGGTCAGTGAAGTGTTTTAAGGGAGTTCAAGAAAGGTGCTTTTTCTTTGTTTTGGTGGTGGTGTTTTGTTTTGTCTTTTAAAGCATTTTTTCAGTCTGGTGTGTTGGCACCTTCCTGAGGAATTAAATGTTAAACTTCTCAGTTATGTGTAAAGGGTTTAGTTTTACCCTAAGCAAAATCTTAAGCCCGAATTAATATGTAATGACATAATCATTCACTCCTATATATAACATGGTAATTATTTTTAATGCATATTGAATATTCAGTTATATAAAGAGAACCAACACTTCTGTAAACAAAACATTTGCTTTACAGTATCTAGGATTTGGGGCACCATCTAATTTGGGAAAAGGCAGAAGGGCTGCAGCAGCAGCAGATCTTGCTAATATAGGTGGAGAGTCCGACACACATCAAGACATTGAGGAAAAGGATCGCTTGCTGCGTCACGTGGAAGCCAGAGATCTCATCGAGTTCGGCATGATTCCCGAGTTCGTGGGCCGTCTGCCTGTTGTGGTTCCTCTGCACAGCCTCGACGAGAAGACGCTCGTACGGATTCTCACAGAGCCACGAAATGCTGTCGTTCCTCAATACCAGGCACTATTCAGCATGGATAAGGTTTGGATTCTGCATTTTTATTTGACAGCTTTTCAGTATTTGTGTTTATCAATACATTAAAGCAGCTTTTAGATGTTAAAGCTGCTTTACTCTAAAGATATGTTATCCTTTTTGTGGTTGGACAGGATTGTAGTTAAGTTGTTTGTAGAACAAGAAGCTGCGCCAGCTCTCTCAGATATTATAACCCCTGCTCTGAAGACTACAATTTTTCTTGCATCTTTTTAGGAGAGAAAATAGACTTCATATGTCAATTTTGCCTCTAAAGTCCTGTTAACTGCTTGCTGCAGCCATTGCTTCATTAACAGTTTATATATATGGTATTGAGCAAGAGCTCAAAACTGTCTGGATTTGTGATTGGATCCTGAAGTGAGCCAAACCTCTTTCAGTAGTTCTTTAATCACTTGAACTTCAACATGTATTCATTTTTGTTTCATTATCTAATTGTTCTGTTGTATTTTGCCAATGCTATGCTCAGCTGTTTGGTTCATATCTGGTGTGGGTGGGTTTTTATTGCCCTTTTTAAATGCCAAAATACTTTTATCTCTGAAGGGAAGTGATTTCTTTGAGTGAAATGCCCATTATGCCACTAGATACGTAAATGTTTTCTCAGCTTCTGAATCACATTCTAAAACGTATCTTAGTTTCCACAGTTTAAGGCTGAGGGATGGGAGGACTTCCATGTTCAGATCAGCCAACCCTTCACTCTTTCCTGCTTTTTAATATCTTTTAATTCTGATCTTTCTTTTAAAAATGTTGTTGTATGATGTGTTTGAAGTGCTCTTGAAGATTGCAGAAGACAAGCAAAAGGTTGAAGAATCAGTTCATTGCTGTTGTTTCTTAGCCCTTCCTTGATTGAATGGTCACTCTCATCTTCCTGTTCTTTGATGTTGAATCTTTTATCTTCAATATCTATTCCGAGTGCTTGTATTTAGAAATCTGGCCTTTTAGAGGATTCAAGAGGTGTTTGCAGGAAAAGAATATAAAAAATGAGTGGAGTTAACTGCATGTGCACTGCCCTGCTGCAGAAGACTAAAATCTGTCCTGCTGAAACACAACTTTCAGTGCAGTTTTGGACTGGATACCTGTCCTTGTGGGGACACTGTGTGGAAGTCGTGGAACTGCTCTTTGTGTTAATGATCACTGGAACATTGGTCACCTTGCCAAAGTCATGTCATGTGCTGCGGAGCTTTGTGTAGAAGTTAGTTAAATGACCTAGGCAATACTGGCACTTTAGGGAAGCCAAATGGTAGCTGAGGTTTTGTGTATGTAGTTAAATATTCTGATATGTAAAAAGCAAATCCTTGCTGTGTGTCACTTCTCCTTTGTGTCGATCTGTACAGTTATATCGGGTAACACTTGTACTGCTACATTCAAAGCAGTATCGAGTTACAAACAAAATACCTGACTAAACTTAATGTGTTTTTCTGTCTGTAGTGTGAATTAAATGTAACTGAAGATGCGTTGAAAGCTATAGCTAGACTGGCCCTTGACAGAAAAACTGGTGCAAGAGGTCTTCGATCTATAATGGTAAGTATGGGTAGTCTCAGATTAAGTGAAATCACCTATGTTCATATAAGCAGTCCTAATGATGAGAGTTCCAACTCAAAATGTCATTTTATTCTGGCTCTTGTGTAGATAGGATAAGTGTCTTTTTAAAATGTGGGAGTTGGTCAACTCTGAAAAGCACTTGCTAAGCATAATTGTTATGTAAAAAGGATTTGTGTTTTCCTTTTTTTGTTTTCCTGTAGGAAAAACTGTTATTGGAGCCCATGTTTGAAGTGCCCAATTCTGACATCGTATGCGTGGAAGTCGACAAAGATGTTGTAGAAGGCAAAAAAGAGCCAGGATACATTAGGTAAAGCTGTAGTGGCAGTATTGGAACAGAGCAGTGATACAGCTAGACTGGTCTTTTGAGCTTTGCCATAGGCCCAGGTGTTTAAATCAGCTATGCACATGTCCTAAAAAGAATCTGATTCACTGTATGCCAGACAGTTGACTTAGTGCCTATTCTGTCCTAGACACTTTGTCTGTATTGCCTCAATTTTTAACTAGAAGTTACAAAAATAAACTTTCATATGAACTTGTTTTAAGTCTTCTGTGTGTGTGTCTATATGCCTGTAGAAATAGAGACATAAATGATGAGCATGACATGTTAATAGTGTTAAAAAAGTTTTAAATGTGACTATACTGCAGTTTCAGAAGTGGAACTCTTCCCTTCTAGTGAAAAATACCTCACTTGGAGTTATTGTTTTAGGCAAGCTCCAGGCCTCTGCACTTTTCTCCTGTGTTGCGCTTGCAGTAGTGGAAGGCCAAAAAGAAGCATCTGTTGTTGACTATTTGACCACTTGTTGAAATAATAGACTTAATGTTGTAAAAATTGTATTGTGTTAATTATGTGGTAGAGCAGTAAAGGCACTGGGCAAAGCTGGATATAAATAATAATGTTTTATTTTAGTAAACAAAGGAGGACATTGACAGAGTGTGGGTCAGGATGAGGATGCAGGACTGGGATTTATGAATTCTAGCATGGTTTCCAGGTCTGCTGGAATGGTTGAATTCCTTAGCTCCGTATGTGCCAATATCTGGGTTGAAGTTTGCTTCAGCACACTTACTTCCCCTAAGAGGATGGTTGAAGTGGAAGATAAAAATAGCAGCCTTCACTTATATTGCAGAACACATGTGTGTTTCCTTAAAAATTAAAATTTACCTTATGTAACTGAATGTTATGTAACAATGACCTCTTGGTGTTTGATAGTGATATTGCTCACTAGTTAAAATCTGCATAGCACCATTTTCAGGTGGGAAGGTTGTTTTGCAGATGGCCTGCTTATCAGAATGCTTTTCTTCGGGGTACCTTGCAGGGCTCAATTTTGGCCATCTATAGATACTGTCTCCATTCTCCCACATTTTCTGTACCTGTATCTGATCAGTTCGTTTTAATTATAGGGCTCCTGCTAAAGATTCATCTGAAGAAGAATATGACTCTGGAGTTGAGGAAGAAGGCTGGCCTCGGCAAGCAGATGCTGCAAACAATTAAATACTGTCAGAATGCTCTCCTGCATAAAGCGCACTTGGTTATTTCTTTAAGAGTACATCTGGCTTCACGGTCTGATACTAAAGGCATTGGATCTATCTGAATATGGTACATGATCAGGAAACTTCTTAGATAAATGAGATCATGTATTTTATTGTAACATCACATTGATTTATTTGGCGGACCTTGTGTGGACTTGAATGGCATAATGTTCAAATACAAATTGTATATTGCTTTTGTTCAATTAAAATATATAGCAAATATAGCAGCACCTGGATTGCTTTTTCTAAAACTGAATGGCAATGCAGGTGCTGCCACTAGTTAATTTTACAATAATGCTACTCTACAACTGGGAAAACAAGTTTAATAATTAGTAGGGGGTAAATAAACTATTAGCTCCTCGTACAACTCGCGCTTGGGGTATGTTCAGGTCAGTGTTAGATTTCTGCTGGTGTTGGAAAGCAAACTGGTGCTGGAGTGACTTGTTACATTCGGTGTGGGAGGAAGCCCCTGCAACTCTATTTTGAGAAACTCAGGCACCTTTATTAACACAGCTGGGTGATTTTGGGAAAGATGTAACACTAGTTTGTTACGGTAATTTGGATGCAGTATCAAGTACATCCATTTGTTCACCCTTCCTTTAGAAATAATTTTTATAGTCACCTTCAATACTGTGGAAGAAGGTAAAGTCAATAATCTGCTAACTTTTACCAGAAGGGTAAACAGGATCTGTAGGAAGCTGTCAGCCATGGGGGTTTGGATGGAAAGTTGGCATAAATTTTTAAATATTAATGTTCTAATATAGTACATTTTGTTTAACGTATTGGAACTATCATGCATCAATTTTTTGGTGCCAGGTATTTGCCCAACCTATCTTATAATGTTAAGAGATGAAAGAAGTAAATGTATAATATTTTTGATGTAATCAGTAGTAAATGTTCACATGACAGTGCTTTTTTTAAGTTATATGCTTAAATGGCTAGTATCGCCTCCTGTGGTTTTGTCTTTGATTTTTCGTGTCACAACAAAGCAATCCTTCCTGCTTCTGTTTTACACCCCAATGAATTCAATCCTTTAGGAAAATATTTGTAAAAACACTAAAGGACCTGTATGTCTTTGATTCATTTCAGGAATTAAAAGTGTTGCGTAGAACTTCCTTTTCTTCATATTGATACATGGATTTAGCTTTTACTCACTCATTCTTCTCTTTCTTCTCCTTCCTCACAGGGTTTTATTTCAAGCTATTTAAATAAAACTTCTGTCATTCTTTTCTGTCTCTTGGGTATGCAGATATGTTGGTCTCTTGCTAATTTGTCATATACATTCAAGTGAGTTATGCACAGAGGATGTGGGTGACATACACTTTCAGAGAGATCTAACCCATTCTTTTCTTACCATTTCGCTTTATTTTCTGGCCTCATCTATTAAATGTTCAGAAGAAGCTGCTGTTGGCGTTGGGGATACTTCCCAGAGCAGCTTTGCCCTCTTGGATGAGAAATCTGCTGTAGAAGGGGCTGTAACATTATTCACCTTTCCCTTGCTTGAAAACGCAAAATACACCAGTTCTCCCTCAAGAGCCTTGCATTAAAAGAAAAAAAAATATATTTAAAGGAAAAAAATATTGAAAACAAAGCAGGTCAAGGTAACTCTGAAAAGTGTCATCAAGCCTTGGTTTGAAGGGGAAAAGCAAAGCCTCTGGCCCTGCTCTTTGTGCCTCGAGCCTTTTGCTCGTACTTGGACCCCTTTCGCTGTTGCAACAAGGTCCCGTGAGCGCCTGGAAGCGGCTTTTTCCTGCCCCGCTTCCCTGAAGGCGGGGACGAGGGGCCGCGCCACCCCGGGCCGAGCCAGGGGGCGGAGCAGGCGCCGCGGCGGCTCCTCCCGCCCGCCAGGG
>VWPW01030220.1:21143-42652 GCA_013389825.1 Crypturellus undulatus | reverse complement strand
GGGAGCCTTTGAAAAAAAAAAAACCCTCCCGCTCCCTCCCACCCCTATTGTTGGAGGGAAGATGGAGCCAAACCTCTCCCGGCTCCCTCCTTTTGGGGTTTATGCTTGGTCTTTTTTTTTTTTTTTTTTTTTTTTTTTCGGCTGGGCCGATATCCTCAAAGCTGGCCGAGGAGGAGGAGGGAGGAGGCGGTAACAGCCAGAGCGCGGAATTTGCAAGCGAGGCTCGGGATGGGCTCGGTTTCCAACCAGCAGTTTGCAGGTTAAGTTATATTATTGTCGCCGCCCGCCGCGGCTCCGCGATTATTAATAACCCCGCGCGGCCCCAGCGCGGGGGCCTCGCAGCCCCGGCCCCCTGCGCCCCAGCGCGGCCCGTGCCTCCTGTCCGCGCCGGGGCCGCCCGGGGCTTTCGGGGCCTTTTCAGGTCGTTTTTTCCTTTTTATTTTTTTCCCCTTCTTTTTTTCCCTCTTTTTTTTTTTCCTTCTTTTTTTTTTTTTTTTTTCTTTTCCCTTCTTCTTGTCTCAAGATGAGCCCAAAAGTCCAGGGCTCTTGCTGGAGGTTGGGGCTGTTTCGGAGCCGGTGGTTCCCGCTGCAACCCGACGGCTGCTGCCTCGGGAGAAGAGACCGGAGTGACTTTTCTCCAGCGTGGCTTGCTGGGGACAGGGCGATTTCGGGGTGCTATTCTGGGAATATTTTTTCCTTTTTGTGCATGTGTGTTTGGGAGTTATTTTGGGCTTGGTTGTTTGTATTTTTGAGGGGAATGGGTTCAGGCTCTTTTTGGGGAGGAAGGAGTGGACTGAGGTGATCCCTGCCTTCGTTTCCCTGGCTCCAGAGCCGTCCCTGTGCGCACGGAGACAGAGCCGGGCTCCGTGTCGGTGGGAGGGATCCTCCTTTCCCGGCACCCCAACCTGCAGGATTTGGTCCCCATGGGGGCTGCCCGCTCCCCCCGGGGCAGCTGAGGGGCAGCCGGGGGGGTTCTGAGCTCCTCTGGGCTCAGCTGCTTCTCGGATCCATCCCCAGGTGCGAAGACGGGCGAGGAGGCGGCCGGGGACTCCCCGAAGGCCGAGAAGGAGCCCCAGCTGCTCCACGGCTCCGGCGTCTGTAAGTGGTTCAACGTCCGCATGGGCTTCGGCTTCCTCTCCATGACGGCCAAGGGCGGCGCGGCCCTCGACTCGCCCGTCGATGTCTTCGTGCACCAGGTACGTGGGGACGGCGACAGGGACAGGGACGCAGCCCTCGGGGACGCCACTCGGGATTGGGCCCCCTGAGCGGGACACCCGCTCCCCCATCCCGGGATGCTCCAGGCTCCCGGGATTTGTCTCCGACCCCCTCAGGCTGTTGGAGCGACGCGGGGCCCAGAGCCGCTCACCCCTCCGTGGCCCGGGGTCACCTCTCCGGGGGGCAACGCTGTAAACCGATCCCGGAGCGTTTTCATTTTCTCATCATGGTTCCCCGGGGAGCCCTTTGGAGCCACGAGGGGCTCCGATCCGGGGAGAGCAGGTGCCCGTGCGCTTGGGAAGGGGCGAGCGGCGCCTGCTGGGGTGAACCTGTGTGTCCCCCTGTGCGGATGTGGGGTCCTGGAGCCCGGAGTCGGGAGGCTCATCCTTGTGGGAGGACCAAGCTCTGCTCCAGGTCCTGGGCTCCGACCGGGAAAATAGAGGAACAAAATGGTCTTTCATGTGGCAACGTGCGCTCGTCCCTGTGCTGTGCTCCTGGAGGACAAAATTCCTTCCCCAAACCCACCCCGCTCCCGGTGTTTGGACCGGGATCCGTGTGCGAGCGCAGCTCTACAGCAGCGACCGTCGGGTGTCCAGGCTCGAGCTGCAAGCGCCATCCCGAGCCGGGCAGCGCCGCGCGCGTCCGCTCCGCGATCCTGCCCCTGCGCCATGGGAATCACGGCTGCCGGGATGCAGCACAGCCAGGGCCCGAGTCTGGGGTGCTGGGGAAAGGGGACAGTACCCCAAGTGCTGGGCAGCGCGTGAAGGAGACGTAGGACTCGCTCGGAGACGCGTCTGTGCGGAGCACGCTGGCTCCCTCTGCTCCCGTTTGCTTCGTGCGTTTGGCGGCAGCCGTCGGGATCTGTCCTGCCCGCACTAACTGAGCGAGCGGAGACGTGTGGGACCCCCGTGTCCCTCTTTCCGGCAATCCGCGCAGGGAAATGCCGTTTGCATGGCTCCATCCCAGGCTCTGGACTTGTTTCCGTTTGCCAGCAAGATTCCAAATCATCCAGGGGAGCCCGTGTGGCTCCTCGGGGCAGTCGCAACGGCGTAGGGAGCAAACGGGGCTGTGCACATGAGCACAGCTGTGTGCAACCCACACGGAGGGGCTGCCCTGTGGTTATTGGCACCGACCGGTTTAGATTGCGGATTGCTGGCGGTCCTGCGGGAAAAGGGAATTGCACAGGGTGTCCCGGGGGACGGTTGCAAACTCGCAGTGTCCCCGCCGGGAGCTGCCGTTGGGCATGGGAAGCGCTGGGATGTGCGCGGTGTTTTGGGGAGAGGAGCAGGGCGGTAGCGATGTGGAGCGGGAGCGTGCGCTCCGGTGCTGCTCCCGCTTCCCGGGCAGCAAGTTGGAGCTGGAAGGGCAAAAGCCAAAACTGAGGGTGCCCCGGAGCAGAGGTTGGGGTTTAGCAGAGCCCCGAGAGTCCCTTCCTTCCCCTCGCCATTTACATGTGTGAGTGATGACCCACAGGAAGTAATTGTGGGAGAAAGAAGGGAATTGGCCTCTTTAGATCTATTAAATCACTTTATTACAGGAACCAGGTCTGAATGGCCCCTCTCGGCAGGGTGTGCGGCTCCAGCGTCTCCAGCGCTCTCGCCCTTTATCTGATCACAAAGAGATTAAAATCTTGGCAGGACAGGAGACTAACAGGGCTCCTCCAGGGCTGCCTGTCCCTCTCTTTGTGAGCCCAAAATGAGGCATTTGGGTTCAAATGCCTCCCCGGGCGCTGGGCAGGGGTTCGTGGGGAGCCGCGTGCGGGATGGAGCCGGAGGAGCCGCTCGCACTGGGGTGCGAGACCCGAGCAGGACTTGGGGGGTCTGGAGATGCTGATGCTGGTGAAACCCCCCTGAAACGGCTGTGTTTTACCCCAGGGGATGGGGCCGCTGGGTTCACACCTCCGCTCCGGGTGTCCGGTTACAGGAGCATCCCGGAGCGCCGGGGGAGCTGCCCGGCGAAGGCGGCAAAACCTGAGAACAGGGAGAGGGCGTAAATCCGGGCGCCTCCGTTGTCTTTTCCCTGGTGCCACTGGGCCCTGCTGGCACCAAACCCGGCCCTGGAGCTGCTGGGAAGGGGGTGCCGGAGCAGTCGCTCTCAGGCCCATGTCCCAGCTGGACATTTCGGGATGTTTCTCCAACCCTCTGTTGGGAATTCTTGGAAAAGGCAGTGTTGGCTGGTTCATTCAGCCCTTCCCGGTCCCTGAGGAGCCCCCACGTCCCCATTCCCATGTGTGGGACATTGGAGATGGATGCGGCAGGACCTGCCTCCTGCCGAGCATCTTGTCACCGGGTGCAGAGGACCAGGGACCCCCACGGGAGCCCTGCAACATCTCCCCCTTCCTCCATGGCCCTCAGGAAGGGCCTGGGGCCGGCTTTGGCCCTTGTGCCGGGTTATCCCGGATCCCGGCTCGGTGCCGCGGGGGCTGCCGGGGCTGGGACACAAATGTCCCTTCACATCAGTTGCCGTGGGGGAGGGGAGGCAGGAACAAATTGAGCAAATCTTCCTTTTTATTTCCTTTTTTTTTTTTTTTTTTTTCCTTTCCCCCTAAACTATTTTTCCAGTTCCTAAAAATCTCTGCCGGCCTAAACCGCTCCGCATCCCGGGAATGCGGCAGCAGCATCGGATACGGAGCCCGGCTTTATCCCCCTCCCTGAAACCCCCTCCTCGGAGCACAAAAAAAGGCTCCTGTCTCTGTGTAAAGATTAACTGATGGCTCCAGGCGCATCCCTGCCCCCATCCGCCCGCAGAAAACACCCTTAAATGGTCTCCGAGATAAAATAGCCCAAATGAATGGGATTTCTCCCAGTTCTCCCGGGGCCTGGGAAGGGCCAGGGCTGCCCCGGAGACCTGGGATGGACCCGGTGGCTCCGAACCCCTTCCTGGCACCTCCTTCCACTCCCGGAATATGAAATAATAGGGAGCAGTTGATCCCGATTAGTCTCCAAGTGGGGCTCTGGCTATGTCGGGAGTGGTGGGAAATAAAAGGGAGTGAAGGGAAGCGGAGGGTTTGGGACAGGTGAGGTTGGGTGGTTGGCTTCGGGAATGGGAGTTTGATGCGTTCCACGTTGGAAAGTTGAGAGGGAGCGTCGCAACCCCCTGTCCTGGCAGGGAAGTAGCTTTATTGGGATTGTGTTTGGATAAGGAGAAAAAAATCCTGGGGGTCTCGTTGCAGGATGGGCCAGGGCAAGGCTGGGAAGGAGCGGGAAGGTTGCGGCGACGTTCCCGGTGCTCTGCCAGACTCGGGCGGGAAGTTGCCCCGTTCATCCCTGCTCTGACTCCTCTGTCTGGAAGAGCAGCCTCTCCCTGGCCGCATTGCTGAGCCGATTCCCGCTCCGCTTGGACGGTGCCAGGGAAGGGGCAGGATGGCTTGGGAAGCTGCAGGGGATGCAGCGGGCGGGAAGGACCCAGCAACCAGAGGCAGGATGCGGTCAGCGGGATGCTGGGATCCTCCCTGTGGGAATCCCTGTGCCAGGAGCTGCCGGTTCCAATGGGCCCTGGGGCCACTCTATGGCCTCCCTGGTGCCGGATCCTGAGGATCCTTCCGGGCACAGCGGGACGAGGAGGGGATATGCCGGCCTCGCCGGCCAGCCCAGCCTTTCCCTAGGGCTACTCCTAACTCTGCAGCCTGGCCTGGCCAGTTTTCCAAGGGATTTAGGGTGCAAGTGATGCCACGTTCCCGTGCAGATAGGGCTGGAGGCTGCATGCACAAAGCCGGTTTGTGGAAGCGCCCGGCCCAGGAATAATGTGTCCTTGTGCCACCGAGCGCATGTGGACAGGATGGGACAGCTCCTTGGAAAAGGAGTGGGAAAGGGAGGCGCCGGAGGGTGGCAACAGCAGCCTGGCTGAGCGCTGCCAGGGGCTGTGTGGGAGCGGGAGCCATTGGTGCCACCCTTAATCCTGCCGTTCACTCTGGATCCCAATGATGGCAAGGGCAATCCCTGAGCCAGACTGTGCTTTAGAAGGCAGCATTAGCGCGGGGATGAGGAAGGGTTCGCAGCGCTACCCGCGGGCGACAAACACTCCCGGGGAGCATCATTCTTGGGAGCAGGATGGCTCCTGGCCGGCACCCGCTCCCAGCGCTCCGCAAGGCCGCGTCCACTCCGGCCTCCCTTCCCCCCGGCTCCCACCAGGATCCTGGAACTCCTGGAATTCGCCGGGCGCGAGCAGGGGACAGCGCCAGCCCTTTGTTCTGGGGCTGGCCCCGGGCTCTCCCTGCGACCCCCTCCCCATCCCAGCCTCTCCGGCTGGATTTTGGGGAGGGGGCCGCGCGGAGCGCCGGGAAGGCCCCGCTTTGTGTGTGGTGCCGGGCCGGGGCCGCGGGGCCCCTTCCCTTCCTTTCAGCGGCGGGAGGTATGCGGCCGGCTCAATGGGCTGCAGTTTGATTACCTATCCGATAAGGCAGGAATGCCAGCAATGCCGGCGCGCGAGGGGGCAGGGGATGCGCCAGGACCACCGGCCGCTGCCGCTCACTTCAAAAGGCGCCCAGGGCAGGGGGGAGCCCTCGGCATCCTCGCCCGTTCCCACCGGGAAAGAAGCGGCTTCCCCCGGCGCCGCTTTTGGCCTCCTCTTCCTCCCGGTGCTGCCGCGACGGGGGCGCGAGCGGGGATGGTGGCATCGCGGCCACGTCGGGGCCGCTCTCCTTCCGCCCCCCGCGGCGGCCGCGCCGGGAGGTTCCGCTCGTGTAAACACAGCTGGGCCGCTCCATAGGGATCTCCCTGCGGGCGGCTGCTCCTGGCGCCGCTCTGGCACGCACTGAGTTTGCCCGGCCTCGTGGCTGCTCCTGCCTTGGTCTCGTCTCTATCCGAGCTGGCCCGTGTAGGCAGCGCTCGGCGCTGGCCGCAGGGACCCTGGGGTGCCCTTGGGGACCTCGGTGGTGGCTTCAGAGCAGGTTGGAGCGCCGAGGAGCCCGGGTGATGCCGGGTGTTTGAGCCCGATTCTGCCCAGGGACACAGGCACGTCCCTGGGGAGCCCCCTCGCAGCAGCAAACACTGTTTTCTTCCTCCCTGATGGTTTTGGGGGTGTTTCCATGCGTGTCCCAGGGGTGTTTCCATGCGTGTTCCAGAGCTGGTGGGGGGCAGCGGCGCCACGTGATGGTGACAGACTCCTATGAATGGGCCAGCGGCTCCATTCATAAAAGAGCAGGGAGCAGCTCTGGGAAGCGGAGCCGCCGGCCCGGCCTGGGGAGCTGCTCCTCCTCATCCCTCTGTCCGGGTCTATCCCAATTCCCAGGTTCCATTTGGGCACTGAGCAACGCAGCGATCCGGGAGGGACAGGATGATCCAGGGCTGAACGGCTGCTTAATTTGGGAGCATTCGAAGGGCTGGAGCTGCAGCTCTGGGTGCTGCTGGGCCCAAGGGTTTTGCCCGAGCATCTCTGTTCCTGTAACCAGGCAGATCCTCCCTTAGTGTCCCAGTTCCTACTTCACGCTTTGCCTGCCTCTTATGGCCAAATCCCCCGGAATTGCTGGAACAGGGAGGTTGGCTCCACACCGCAGCTCCTGCCTCTCCGCAAGGGAGCATGAAGCTGCTATTGAGGCAGGACACGGAGGTCGTTTGTGTCCATCGTGTCCTGGGACGGTGCCTGCAAGAAAATCCCCCTGCAAAACTGGGTCCTTGGGATGCACTGGGATTTGGGGAGGGATCACGCAGAGGATGGTCAGCGCTGACCCCTCCATGTCTCTCTGCCCGCAGAGCAAGCTCCACATGGAGGGTTTCCGCAGCCTCAAGGAGGGCGAAGCCGTCGAATTCACGTTCAAGAAGTCGTCCAAAGGCCTCGAGTCCATCCGGGTGACCGGCCCCGGCGGCGTCTTCTGCATCGGCAGCGAGAGGAGACCCAAGGGCAAGAGCCTGCAGAAGCGCAGGGCGAAGGGAGACCGGTAAGGGGTGAGACCTGGGGGTCCTGGTGCTGGGAAAGGCGGGCAGGGATTGGGATGTGCCGAGCCAGCGGACCCCTTGACATGGAAACATGGTGGGGATGGGCTGGCCAGGGGGATTTGCTCCAAGAAAAACCTCTCAGGAGGTCAGGAAATGGTTGAACATCCAGGCAGGCTCTCCCAGCCCTGGATGTGCTCCTGTCACCGAGCTGCGAGGAGGGAAGGAGCTTGGGAAGGAAAAGGAGAGCGAGTGGTTGTGGCTGTCCAAGCCCCGAGCAGGGCTTAAAACAGACAGAAACCAGCTCATTCTGCCCCCGTTGCTCCAATGGGAACACAGCATCCATGCGGGAAGGGCTGCAGCGGATGAGCCCAGCGTGGGGCTACCTGATGCCCAAGGCTGGAATTGGCTGCTCCTTCTCCAGCTGGAGATGCTGCCTGTCCCCCCGGATGCCCCTGACATTCCCAGGAATCCCTCTGTGCAGGGGCCACAACCAGAAAGGAGCTGGAGGGCTGCCCCTGCCCCCATGTCCTGCTTTTTGTCCCCATCCCTTCTCCTTGGGCATGGGTGTTTGCTGCCATCTCCTGGTCCGAGCGGCACCGCGGGGCCGAACCCGAGGTGCCGGAGCGGCCCCGGGATGCGCGGAGGAGCCGGCGGGGATGTCCCCAGCACCTCGTGCGTCCTCAACCATCCTCCCTTCCCACCGCAGCCGGTGCTACAACTGCGGCGGGCTGGACCACCACGCCAAGGAGTGCAAGCTGCCGCCGCAGCCCAAGAAGTGCCACTTCTGCCAGAGCATCGCGCACATGGTGGCCAACTGCCCCGCCAAGGCGCAGCAGTCACCCGGCTCGCAGGGCAAGGCCGCCGGCCTCCGCGACGACGAGGACGACGACGATGTGCGCAGCCCCGCGGCCCTGCCGGAGCCCCGGGAATGATGCCGGGCGCCGGGGCACGGGGACGCTGGGGTGGCCGCTGTGGTCCCCCCCGTCCCTGCCAGCCCTGCCTTTATTTATTGGCTCCGGCGGGTCGCCCTCCTCCAGCCTCTCCGTCCGCGCCGAAGCCAACGCCGAGGGAAACCTGCACTAGGACGTGCGTGAATGACGTATCTTTGGGTTTGTTTGTCGTCTTAGGGTTTTTTTTTTTAATATATTCCTTTTTTTGTATATTTTAATCTTTAAGAAAAAAAAATAGGGGAAAAAAAGAAGAAAAAAGGCAAAAAAAAGAGAGAGATAGAGAGAAAGGACCTAACTCCTGCAACTTATTCTCAGGTATTCAAGCAATCTCAGGGATAAAATGCCTCTGTAGCCAGCGCTGGATAGAGAGGAGGGTTTTTTCTAAAAGCAAAAAGTGACCAGGTTTGTCTGGAAGTGCAGATCTACCTCATGGGTGTTCGTGAAGTGGCCCAGCGTGTTGCTGAGCTTTCCAGTTGTGTTTTTAGGGGCATGTTTGGGTTTAGTTTCCCTTGGGTCTGTATTTGAACAGCCTCTTTCCTACCGGAGCAAGGAGGGGTTTGGGGCTGCAGGGAAGGAAGGAGAAGCCAGCGGTGCCCTGGGCAGGGCACAGCCGCTAGATCCCACGTTGTCCTGGTGGATCCCGTTCCGCTCTGCGCTTGGGAATCCCAAGCAGCGGCTGTGGGAACCCTGCGCTCCTGTTTTTTTGGGCAACACTGAGTTAAATCTCACAGCCCTGGGGCCAGCTGGGCCCTTCGCTGTGATTTTTTTGGCTTCCTGCTGATTTTTAGGTAGTGCTAAGTGTAGATGTAGACGGGCACGGGGATGTGGAGCATCCGCTCCACCAGTGCCAAGGGGACTCCGGCTCCCCCGGCTCTTCCCTGCTCTGCTCCAGTAGCTGTTATGGTGAGGTGGTGGTGTCTGTTTTTCGGGGACAGCGGGGGAAAGTCTCTGAATACTCGGGGAGTCGGACGACCCTGCTTCGGGATCGCCGCTTTTGTCTCAACGGGGTAAATGCAATAGAGCACACCGGGCTGCGGGGGCACCGCTGGCCTTCCCGGGCCCCCTCGGTTGTGCCGGGTAAACTGCTGCCCCCCCTAATTCTTGTTTCTGTCTTGAAGAATCACATAGAACCTTTGCCCTTCCCCTTCGGATTGATTTTTTTTTTTTTTTGGTGACTTTCTGCTAGGTGTCTAGTCTGTGTAAATACCTCTGTAAATCTCTCCGCTTTCTCTCAGTATTCTCCTTGATTATTGTTTACAAAAGTAAGAGAAAAAGGGAAAAAAAAAAAAAGGAAAAAAAAAAAAGCCAAAGCATCTAATAGGTTTTGGAGCAGGGAGACGGGATCTTCTCTGCGTACTCTGCCTTGCAGCAAATGGAAAAAAAGCAAATGGAAAACGGCTTAGTGAATCGCTCAGTTTTTTTCTCAGGGCCAGTAAGGGACCAGGATTCAGGAAAAATAAAGAAAAATAAATTAAAAAAAAATAAAAACAGGGGATTTTTATAGGTAAAGGGAAGCCACAGGGCAGAGGAGGGTGTTTCTCGACTTACCCCTCCTTGTGGCTCTTCCAGTGTCTTGACAATAATGAATAAACTGCTGCATCCTCCCCTCGCCTGCCCGTGCGAGGGTCGCGGGCGCCGGGCACGGTGCATTACGGGGAGCGTGTGAATGTATGAGGGCCACGCGGCCCTCGCGAGATGTTTCCTCCCCCGGTGCAAAAAAAAAAAAAAGAGAAATAAAGCCCCAAACCGCGAGATTTGTCCACGAGGAGACAGAAGAATGTAACTCCATGTTTACTGCTAGCAACCAAAGCTTGTCTGTGTGGAATGCGTGCGTTCGGATGAGGGGTTGGGGAGCGCAGGGTCCCCGCAGCCGCCGACGATACCCCCTGCGCTGCGCGGATCCCCCCTCTCCTTCCATCCTTTTTTTCGNTTTTGTGTGTGTTTTTTTTTTTTTTTGTACCAACTATGTAAAATGTGATTTTTTTTCTTTTCTGGAAAAAAAAATAAAAATAAAACACTGTGGGCGATGGCTGCTGGTGATGGGCTTGGGGTGGTGTTGTGGGTTGCTGCTTTGAGGTTTGCTGGGGCGGCTCAAGCTGTCACCCTCCAGCCCCTTCCCACTCTCTCCATTCCCTCCACCTCAAAAAAAATTCCCCCGTCCCTGTTGTCACCCTCCAGGCCCCCCAAATCCGCCCCGTTCCCGTTGTCCCCCCGCGGCCGCCATGTCGCCTCCTCCCCACCTCACGCGCTCTGCCCTTCCCGCCCGGCGCATGCGCGATGGCCACTCCCCTCCCGCGCCCCACTGCGCCTGCGCGCAGACCCCCCCCCCCACCGGCGGGTGACGTCAGCAGAAGTGCGCGTCACCCTCCGCTGGAAGCTGAGGCGGCGCCGGGCGAGGTGACGGCGGGAGCCCCGCGGGGTCGGGAATGGGAATGGGAATGGGAATGGGAATGGGAAGGGCAACGGAGCCTCCTTCCGCGGCGGCTGCTCGAGGGGGC
The DNA here is from genome assembly GCA_013389825.1 of Crypturellus undulatus. NCBI lineage: Eukaryota > Metazoa > Chordata > Aves > Tinamiformes > Tinamidae > Crypturellus > Crypturellus undulatus. Next base: position 32,116 of record VWPW01030220.1, on the reverse strand, counting down.
TCAGGGGGTCCCGCGGCGGCTGCCTGGGCTCGGCCGGCTGCCTCCTCCCGATTCCCCCGCAGCTCTTTGCCCCTTTCTCATGGGATCAGCGGCTTTTCCGGGAATGCGGGGGGGTGTTTTTCCACGCGGCATGGAAACGTAGCACGCGGTGAGGGAGGAGGGGACGGCCTCAGACCCTCAGGGGCTCTCGCAGCGGAGCCCGTCGGCCGCTCTCGAGGCCATCCTGGCTGCGGGGCTTGAAGGTGGGTCTGGAAGTTTGGCAGAGCTCAGACCCGTTAAAATATTTGGGATGCAGCTAACGTGGTGAGAAAGCGAGGTTTTTATAACCGCAGAGGCTGCGTTTCTCTATTGGGAAGAGCAAGACCCATCTGCGGTGGCACTAGCGCAGCCAGTGATTGGGCAGTTGTTTCATTCTAAGGGTTTCCAACAACTTGAGGGTAAAAAAATACTGAGGCTTCATCCCTTGTTTGTCTGTGAACTGGTACAAATAATAAGAGCTCCAAAATAGTTAATCAAAGTTTTTTTGTTTTTTTTTTTTTATTCTTTTTTTCCCAAGCTGATCACTTATAGTGTTACTTTGGGTTCTGGCAGAATCTCTGACCCTTTTATTTTCATCTTCCTAATTAAAGAGAAAATAAGCTCTGAGCAGAAGACATGTCGTGGATCAGAGAAGGTGAGCTGACCATCATAGAGAGGTTTTGTGCCAACATTATTAAGGTAAGGAATAAACCTTAATGCGTATTAACTATAGTAATAGCCTCTGTGACAGCTCAGCTTTGGAAAGATAGAGTTGCAAGCAACATTATTGCATATTAATTCTGGTATCGGAGGTGTTTACCTAAGCAGTATTTAGGGCTGGGAAGTTACTTGAGCTGCGGGCAGTGCGTGCCAGGGATGAGCTGAGTTTCCAGCTTCCAGGGTTGTGTTTCCTTGCTGAGGGAGGCAGGGCATGGGAGGAGGGAAGGAAGCGAGATGTTCTGAGCATGATTCTAGGAAATGAAGCTGAATTTCTGCTGAGTGAAATTGCAGTTCCTCAGTGCCAGGAGAATTCTCTGTGCTCAGCAGTCTTGAAGCTGGTGCTACTGTCCTCTCAAAGGGATTTGTGTGAGTTTAGTGAGGTCAGCGGAAGGAAATGCTGCCCTTAAAGGGGGAACAGTGATGGCTTTATATGTCTTAAATGTGACTACAGCAACACTTGTGAACTCCTAAAGCAAAATTACTTAGGATGACGATAGTGGGAAACTCCCCTGTGCCTGCAGAGAGGAAGCTGCATCAGAGCCCTTTTCTCTCCTGAGCCTCTGTCACGTAATAGAACATGGAAGAACAGAGTTGCTCTTCATCTGAGGCAATTGTCAGTACCAAAATGTTTTAGAGAGCCTAAAATAGGATTAGCAAAATGGTAACTAGCTGCTTACTCGCTTTCCAGTTCCAGGATTTAAGGTGGGACTACTTCCCTCCTACAAATAGGTGGTGCTGCCAAGAACAGCGGGGCTGAGCTCTCCGTGAGGCAAGGTGCCAGATTGATCCTTTGCCTCCTGTGTCATCTGCTCTGTGTCACTTTCCCTTATGTTCTAGGCAGGTCCCATGCCCAAGCATGTCGCCTTCATCATGGATGGCAATCGCCGCTATGCCCAGAAGTGCCACGTGGAGAGACAGCAGGGGCATTCGCAAGGCTTCGAGAAACTGGCACAGGTGGGAAGGGTGTTTGCTGCCTCCAGTTGGATGTTGCACGTTTGAGCTGAGTTCACCACTTTGCTGATATGTTTTATTTTTTTCTTCCTTGGAATCGGGCCTTGTGCTGAGCTAATTCTGCTTCAGTTTGTGAAACAGGCTAGTCTCATGGTTATGCTCTGTTTGGAATCTGTGCTATAAAATTTAATAATGGATTTGAACTGGAACTAGGGAGATTTTTCTCCAGCTCTTTGAACTATATTTGACGCTCATCATCAGGTGGAATTCATCATCAGCTCTTAATGATCGTAGTTTCTTTTGACCCAGACTTACCTGTAGTGGGGAATTACAAGGAAGTTCTAGCAGTGGAGCAGGTGGGTCTTGCCTGCCTGCCTGATTTCCGGAGGCTGCTTACCTGATTTCAGTTTTTAATTACCTTTTGTCTCCTTATAGACGCTGCGGTGGTGTTTAAATCTGGGTATCCGGGAGGTCACTGTTTATGCATTTAGTATTGAAAACTTTAAACGCTCCAAGGAGGAGGTGGATGGACTAATGGATCTGGCAAGGCAGAAATTTAGCCGCCTACTGGAAGAACAGTAAGAATCCTCTTGTGTGGGTTTTCTGCGGGGGGGCATAATGCCAGAATATGCAATATTCTCTTAGCTTCTCTTATGCAACTTGTGCAAATGGCTTAAATGAGGGCAGCAGTTCTCCACCTCCACCCAGTGATCTATGTTCAGGGTCTGTGTTGACTTGGAGGTGATGCATGGCTCCTGAGCATGCTCTGAACACAGCACAATCATATATTTTGCTTAGGGTTTGAGCCCTGGGTGCCTGTTTTCATGAAATATCAATCCTTTGTCTTGAATTCAGTTCCAGTATCCTCAGGGAATTAGAGTTTTAACTCTGCAGCTTGTGTTTCAGAGTACTTGAGACCTCTACAGATGGGCATATAGCGTGTGAGGTCACATTTTGGAGTTGGGGACCTAGTTCATGTGGTCTTTGTGGTCGGAACTAGTACAGCTCTGAGTGACCAAAGAGATTACGGTGCCACGTTGCTCAGCAACTTGGTGCATATATTTATGACCCCATTCCTCCTGGGTGAGAAGAACGTAAATATAGAGAGAAGATGCTTACCCAGCCAAAATAAATTGGTAAAGCAGTGAGGGAGCACAACTGGAATAAGCAGAGGGGAAGGATGACTCGTGTTCATTGGCAGAACTTGAGAAGAGCAGGAATACCTGAACACTGTGGTATGTTATGACTCAAGGAGGCCAAGACCTTGCAATCTCTGCTAGCTGCTCTGTTTTCTACCCAGTGTGACCCTTAATCACAAGAGAACTTGTAGCACTGGTCAGACAGCAGCAGGAACCTGAGAAATCTCATGAGTTTCCTATCCCAGCTAGTTTCCATTTTGCCATTCCCTTGTTGCTGCACTCATCTTTCCTTAGAGCAGGAAAGAAATGCCATTGAGATGGCCATTATTATTTGTTTCCTCTGTTCTTCATTTTTTGTTTGTTAGATATCTGTGTACTTTTTCTTCCCCAAATACATGTTTCCTAACCTCAAATAGGAATGCATAATCTGTGGTCATTATCTTGTGCTTTGATTAAGTCTGTGAGTCAGAAATCTGTGTATAGAGTCATCAGTTTCCCCTTAGTTTTCATCATCCCAAACCATTCCCCAAGTCATCTGTGAGCACCTGAAAAATATTTGGTCGTTATGCCTTTTTCTAATTCTTAATTTTGTTATACCCACTGCATGCCTGCAGTTTTCATTTGGTGGATATTACGCAAGGCAAACCTGGCTGTCATCCAGCCAGGACCGATCTGTTTTCTGCAGTCCTCACTCTTTTTGTTGGGTGCAGGGAGAACCTGAAGAAACATGGTGTGTGTATCCGTGTCCTTGGGGACCTGCCACTCCTGCCATTGGATATTCAGGAACTGATTGCCCAAGCTGTACTGGCGACGAGGAACTATAACAAGTAAGGAAGGAGTAATGCCCTGTTCAGAGTGGCTAAGAGCTGGTGTCTGCCTCATGTACCTAAAGGCTGAGACCTGGTAGATACAACAAACATTTTTCTTTTCCTATGAGCATGTGCAACTCTTCCACAGAGGTTCTCTCTGCCACCTGCTGAGTCCTCTAGATTAGTTTCTTTTACATCTTTCTCTTTTCAGATGCTTTCTGAATGTCTGCTTTGCATATACATCGAGACACGAAATCAGCAATGCTGTGAGGGAGATGGCCTGGGGGGTAGAACAAGGGCTGCTTGAACCCAGGTAATTCTCCTCTTTCTGTGTGAGGCTTCGCAGCATAAGGCTGCCTGTCCTACCTCCTACGCCTCCTAATAACCTCCCAGAAACCAAGTAGCTTTTAAATAGATTGTATTAAACCAGTCTGACTGGAACAAATGACATAAGTTACTATGCAATTGTTAGTTTTTATTATTTCAGTTACCATGGGGATGGGTTCACAAGCCAGACAGAAAAGAAATTAGGTCTATGTCTTAAGTTAGTTTAAATGTGAAGGCAGATTTTACGCCACAGTAATTGGCTTCTTAACTCTCAGTCTTAACTACAAGGTCATAGAGCAGATGAATCATGAAAATTGAGCTGTTCCTCCACCCTGGAGGCGATGGAGCCGTTAGCAGTTGTCCCTCTGCTCCAGAGAGAACTTTTCAGTCTGGTTGGGCCAGTAAAAGAGCACGAGGGAGATGCTGTGGGGGCTAAGGCAGCATTTGAAATAGCCTGTGGAGCAGACAGCAGTGTGTGTCCAAAGGAAGCAGATGGCTGGCTGTGGTGCAGCTCCAGCCACCCAATTTGAATCTGTTTGTAAAAATTCTCAGTAATTCTGGTTACGCAGTACCACCTCCACCAGGTTGTGAGGGTAATCTCAATGGAATGCATCTGTCTCCCTTAGTGACGTGTCAGAATCCTTGCTTGATAAGTGTCTGTACACCAACAACTCCCCAGACCCAGATCTCCTGATACGAACCTCAGGAGAGGTCCGGTTGAGCGACTTTCTACTCTGGCAGGTAAAGTCTTTAACTTTATTCTTTTTCTTAGTACTTTCCGTCTTTGCAGAGGAGAGTTCTGCTGGATCCAGGCATGAACTGATGTGAGCGTGTTTAAACACTTGCCTGCCAATTTGTAGGTAGCTGGTTGAAGGAAAAATTCAGGAAGGTTTTCTAGTTTTCCGGAAGAGGAATGTGTCAAGTGTTTCTGTCAGTTGTAGGGACTGAAGAATTACCCTGCTAATTATACATAATATGCGTGACTGACTTGTTGACATTTTACAACTTTATTTGACCTTGGTAATGAAACAAGACCCCTCTCAGAACAGCTTCTGAGGATGGCAAAGTCCAGTTAAAATGCCTTAGTCCACAAAGCTGAGCTATAGTAAGTTCTTAACGTGTAAAATTCATGTATCTGCAATTGTGTTGCTATTTTTTATTTCTTTTTCATGTGCTAAGCAGTACTGAGTTGCTTGCAACTCGGGCTCTGCAGAGAACATTTTGAGTCAAGCGGTTTTACTTAAAAGTTAACGTTTCGTTTGCAATATGTACAGCTTGGAGCCAAGAACCAAATTACTTTAAGCAACCACATCAAATATCCCTCTTCTAAGTCATTTTGCTTGCAAGTTCATGGAAGTTGCCTGGCCTGAATTGGGTTGCCCAGCAAGGCATTCTTTCCTCCTCGCCGTGTTTCTGGGCACACGGACGCCCTGGACAGGTGTCAATGCTGCAAAGGGACATTTCTCTTGTTGGCAGTCCTGGCAGGGATTACTTGGAGCCTGAGCTTGTACGTAACCGATGGAGCATTACTGAGCAGCTGAATGCTTTGTGAATCTCGTTGGCGAGAGGCCCCTCTCCCCTGCCACTGACTGCGGCTCGTTCAACAGAAGTGGTAGAGGGGAATGTTTGTTTGTGCTCCCGCCCTGCCGGGTCACAGTTTAAAGCACTAGTGCAAATTTACCTTTGCTGGCAGTAATCTGAGCCCTAACAACCCCAATATAGAAAAAAAACGTGGTATTGGGAGTGATTTTGTGGCACCAAAATGTCCTTGCAGTGTTCTCATGCATAGAATTGATGCTGAGATTTTTCTTACAGCACTGTGAGTTTTAACACTTCAAAGGACCCTGCATGTTCTTTTTATGTTTTATAGTAATGTTTGCTGAAAGGTTATCTCCTAAATTGAAACTTTAAGGAATTGATGGCAAAAGTGGGTGTTTCACTTGAAAGCTTCCAACAGTGCAACACAACTCTTAGATTTGTTATTCCTCACTGCCCTCTCACTGCATATCACAAGATGTCATTTGGTAAAGGTCTCAAGTGTCATGAACTGATCCTCAGTTCATCTGTTGCTCTTCTAACTCAGCCTTTGATAGTCCAGGACTGCTATTTTAGTTTCTCTGTATATCTGCTATACTTCAGCTATTAGAAATACTTAGAAATATTAGAAATGTGAAGACTGAAGACCAGCATAGCATTTCAAAGAGTTCTGCTGGTGACTTGTACAGGAATGGATGGCACTTGTCCCAGGATTAAAAACAGACTAGGTAGAAAGACTCTACATTGTACAGTTTCAAAGTATCCTGGCTATTTTTTATTTCATTTTAAGTAGGAATCTGATAACACAACCTAAGTAAAGTCTGTGACAAAAAGGCCTATTTTGACTGAGCTTCATCTTGATGACTTTTCCTTCACTAGATACCTAAATTCTTGGTGAACTTGCTTTCTGCAGACATCCCATTCCTGCCTGGTATTTCAGTCAGTGCTGTGGCCAGAATATTCCTTTTGGAACCTGTGTGAGGCTATCCTGCGCTTCCAGATGAACTACAGCGCTTTACAGGTAAAGGAGCCTTAGGGAGCTGGAGGCACAATATTTTGTTCATAGAACAACTCTGTAACATGCTGGAGATCAGGTGAGAGGGTGAAGTATGAACACAGGGATTAAGTAGTTAGTGCATTTACTTAATACATTGTTTTAATAGCAGCTTATTCCAGATGTGCGACTTCTGTATGCCTGTAGTTTGTTACAGCATCTTAGGATGTGGACAAACTCCTGTTTTTTTTCTGAAATAACTAAGGTATCTAAAGTTGCCAGTACCACTTCACTGGCAGGAAGGGTTTGTTCCTGCTCCTTAGCTGGTAGGGCAGAACAAGTGAGTGCTCCTGATTGCCAAAACCAGCCAATTTAAGATGCTGAGCTTCTTGAAAGCCCCCTCTTGAAAATGGTCACTCTTGGTGCATGGGCAGAATTTCACTTCATCCCAGTACAACAAAAATTAGTTTACAGTGCCAGAGCACAGACTGATGAGTTGAATAGGGAGGAAGTGTGGTCAAAAGTATGAGAATTCCTCATTCCAGTAAGTATTCTGGACACTTTGTTTGTTTGAAAAGTCAGTATTCCCTTAATGTATGCATATCAGGTTATGTAACAGTGACTACAGTTTTCTGTTATTTCTGTATTTCTATTTAATGAAGGCTTAATCTCCCTGCATGCAGATGTAATTCTTATGATAGAGGTTCTATGCCTGCCAAGTTAAGGTATGTGCAATGAGAAGAAACCCAAAAGTGTTTCTCTAAAGTATATTTCAAATAGTTGAGGGTAGGCATAAAGAGAGCTGCCACCTTTTCCTTTATCCTGCCCATCGTGCCGTGTCTAGAGCTGGTCCATTATTAGAGCACAGGCATTTGGCAGTGCTGAGCCCATTCACTGCAGCCAATTAGCTCAGGACCCGATCATGAGCTCAAAGAATTGCCCCATAAATCGTTGTTCTGAATCCCCCAAAGCCTTTCTGCTGCCATGTGAATGGGTTCAAAGATTCTGTAATGACACTGGCAAGGATAGCTGGTGTGCGAGTCTGATGTGAAAGCTCTTCTCTACTCTGCTCCTCTCCGAGTCGGGTATCTGAGGCTTTTTCCACAGTCTGCCGTGACCTTTATCTATTTCAACTAGGAGTTAATGCTGTGAGCAGGGCTGTATCTCAAGGAGCAGGTCCTGAAGGATATCCCTGTATTTTCTCTAACCAATCAAGCAGCTGCCTCGCAGCACAGGAGGCGCCCACAGAGCCTCTCTTTATTTAACCTGCAGATTGATGGCCAAGCAGAGGTTATTTCTGCTGTTTGCTACCTTGTATGTGTACCCCGGGTGGGCAGGGAGGCCTGGTGAAGTGCTAATGCTCTGCTGCTTTTCACTCCAGAAGGCCAGAGACTCCTACATGGAGGAAAGGAGGCGACAACAGATGGAAAGGGATCAGGCTTATGTGACAGAGAAGCTGCAGCAGGAGGGGTTGGCATCTCACGGAGACTCTTCTCGGCGTCGACGGACACTGTTGCAGAAATGCACTGCCATGCGGGAAGAGAGAATCCAGGGCTTTCTGCAGGCACTAGAGCACAAGAGAGCGGACTTCTTTGAAAGATTGTGCCCTGTGTCTGCGTGACACAGGTGCCAGGTAGTTCTTGGGAACACAGTTTCAAACTCTGTGAGGAATAACAGCTGCTGCCCAGAGGAATTCCCTTGGTGTGGATCTCCAGTTGGGATGCAGGGCTGCGACAGGACTTGACATCCCCAGTGGCACTATCCGAGTGCCAACCTTCCTAGTTCTGTGAAAGCCACTGAAGAAAATAATGGCATTTTTCCGTCCTGCCTCAGGCCCTTAATAATAGAGAGCAAATAACCCCCCCTGCCTTTTCTCCACTCCCTGGTATTTTACAGGCCTGGATGCTTTGGGGACAAGCAGGTTACTGGAATGAGCTTCCAGTTTTGTTAGGCTCCTCATGAATTGGCAGAGGAAAAAGAAATGCTGTTAAATCAGGCTGGACTTATTTTTTTTTTCTGTAGTCTTGCAGCAGGGAATCTTTTGATAAGATTTTCTTTGCTGTTTCCATAAGGTGTCCACTTTCCATTCTATATGGAGAGGGTTATTCCTCGTGTATAAGTGAGCCTGTGCCAAGCAGTGGCAGAGATGCTCCCCACTCCCTAATAGCATCTGTTTATTTTCTCTTTCTCCTCCTCAATGCAGGGTTTCAGATCTGCTCTTGGCTTCCAAAGAACTAAATCAAGGTGGTGTTAGGCTCACTGTACAGAAGGTACAAAGCTTCACCTTTCTGTCAGGTCCTGTGAAATCTCAGCAACAAGGGCAGAAGGGACCCAAATGCCCCTAAAACAGTTACTGATGTTGGAACATCCCAGTTGTTTTGCAGGAAGGGAGGGGAGGAAGGCTCCAAGGAGGCAAGAAAAAGGATTGGTATGGACCTAAATTAATGGATTAAAGAGGAAAACAAGTTGGCTAAAACCAGTTGATGGTTATAGTACGCCAGACTTGTAAGACAGAACTAAGCTATGACTAACCATCCTGTTCCCAAGGTGTTAGGGTAGGCTTAGTTGAGCAATACAGTAGCCAAAACCAACCTGTCCCTAATGAAAATGGCTTAAAAGTGCTGTACAGCCAATTTGAATAAGAAGGGCTGGAATAGCTGGGAGAGGTACTTGTTCTTAATTCTCTATCAGCAGGGAGATGGAATAGCTAATTTCCAAGATAATTTTCATCTCTTAATTCTCCTGTTTCCGTCCCCATAGAAAAAAATCAACAGCAAATGTTGTCTTGCATTTGTTTCTGTTGTACATACAGGTGCAGCAGTTGCAGCCATTGCTGTTTTGAAAGAGATTCTTTTCACCTCAGATGAGGACTAGAAAATGCAGATTTAAAAGATTAAGTGCTGCAAACTCAGCACTCTGAGTATGATTGTGAAGAGCGTAATTAAGTTGTCAAACCATGAATAAAGCATTTTCATACCAAACATTTTTATTTTAAGCGGAGCATTTAAAACTATACAGAGCTTGTTTTCTAAGTTTTAATCAAGTTGGCATCCAGGTCTGATAAAATATTATTTAACCTGTGACAGACTCCTTATCTGATTCCTGTTAAAATGGAAAGAATTTCAAAGCTGTATTCTTTTACAGCATTGTCTGAGCAATTTGCTGATGTCCCAAGACTCGGCTGATTGAAGCACTGTGCAAACGCATCCTCCTGCGTAAGTAAAGTAGCTTGGATGAAAGTATGCCAAGAGGGAAGCTGTCCATTTAAGCTTATTTTGTGGTATTTTGTCTGTTCTTGACATTTTTATTTTTATTTTCATTTACATTTTTATTTTGTCTGTCTTTATGTTGCAGGAAGTTGTCTATGGAAATAGTTCTTATTCTCCATGAGACTGAGCACTCTCCAAACTGTTTTGCCAGGCAGACAGGGAGATTTTCTTCCCTCCAAAATGTATATTTGGCTCAAAAAGGAGGGGAAGACCAGTAAACCAGTTGTGGGTGTTTTTTGTTTGTTTATTTTTATTGTACAACCAACCAGAACTGCAGTGGTGACTTTCTGCAATGTAATGGTACTGTTGCAGCTCTGGTAACTGAAGGATCAGAGTTACACCTGGTTTGTCGGGAGAGTTTTGATACTTTTTTATGAGAGCAATCGATGTGGTTGAAAAAATCCAACCTTCAGGCCCACAAGTCCTCCAGGTGATGGTGGGGGGCAGCTTGTGGTACCTCAGAGTTTGTCTTATTCTACTTTTTCATTAGTTCTTCTAATAAAAGAGTAACTTTGCCTCCTTAAAGGATGGACATAAATTATAAGGGCAGGTTCCTACTTCTCAGAAGTCCCTCTGTCCAGTGGATTTTTAAGTTAAATTATGGACTTTTGTGCTTGAGAATCCAGCTTGTCTGTTTCGAAGGGATTTTTACATGGTGCAGATGTGAATAATCAGCAGGCGAGTGGAGAAATATGCAGCTCTTGAGTCTGACAACTGGAAAAGCCCACGAGATCCCTGGGAGAGGCAAGGGAAGGTGCGCAGCTTGTGCTGGTTTTCCAAGTAAGGCCTAAGGAAGCAGCAGGGCGCAAGAGTGTGGCACGTCCCTAATGTGATGCCCTCTCAGGAGGTGGCCGTTCCAGCACGCGCCATGTCTGCGCGTAGCCACGTGCCAACTTTTTGCAAGCCACTTCCAGCGTAAGTAGCATGGGGCATCTCACCCACCTGGCACGGCTTAAACTCCAGACTTCACTGCCTTGGGGTCCGGCTACCACAGCCCTGCGCGGTCGCCCCTTGTTGACCGGGAGCCGCAGGGGGGGCTACACGACGCCCCAGGGTGCGGCGGGGCCGCCGCAGCTGGTGCTGAAGGACAGCTCCGCTCACCTGCGCCCGGCATTTTGTGGCGCCCCGGCGGGGAGCGGCGGGGGGCGCCCCCAGGCCCGGCGCGGAGGCGGCCGCGCTCTCTCCCCCCGCCTCACGCCGCCATGGCCGC
>VWPW01030220.1:5274-20935 GCA_013389825.1 Crypturellus undulatus | reverse complement strand
CCGCGCCGCCTGGCTTGGCCCCACCCCACGTGACGCGCGCGGGCCAATGGTGCGGCGGGGCGGCGGGGATCCGGCTGGAACCGGTTGGGCCGCGTCCGGCTCTATATAAAACTTTATAAACAGCCGATTCGAATTAGTGGGGTCGGGAGGCAGCGCCCGCAGCCGGCAGCGAGAGCCCCGCCGCGGCGCCGCCGCCCCGAGCCGCCGCAGCCGCCGCTCTTCCCGCCCCTCCGCCCTCCTCCTCCTCGGAGCCCCTTCCCTCCCTTCCCCCGCTCCCCGCTCCGCTTCTCGCCGCTTCGGAGCCAGGGAGCTCGGCCCTTCCTCCCCCCCACACACCTCTCCGCCCTCCCCCCTCCTTTTCCTCCGCCTTCTCCCTCCGCCCCCTCCGCCGGCCGCGCTCCGCGCACGCACGGCACACGCCGCCCGCAGACATGCCGAAGAGAAAGGTACGTGGCGGGGGCGAGCGGGCCGCCCCGCTCCGCTTTGCGGGCCGCCATTTCCCCCCCTCCACCATCCCCCCCCGGCTTGTCAGCCGCCCGCGCCGGTTGGGGGGGGGGGGAGGCGGGACTAGGCCCCCCCCCCGTTTGGGGCGGTAACGGCTACGAGGCGGCGCGCGAGCGGAGGCCGCGGTGGGGGCGGGGCGGCGCGGACCGTTACCGGCGCTAACGGCTCTAACGGCGCGCGGGGAGGGGCGCGCGGGGCCGGCGCGATCCGGCTCGTTTTGGCGGGAGGTTTGGTCTGGGCTCGGGGGGGAGGGGAGCGGCGGGGCCCGGCCCTTCCCTCCAGCGCGCGCGGGAAAGGGCGGGAAGCGGCGGCCGCTTTGCCGCCAAAACCGCCGCCCCGCGGGGGCAGCCGTGGGCGGGAGCGGGGCCTCCCTGAAGGGGCAGCCTCGTCCCCCACCGCCTCCCTCCCTCCCGCCTTCTCGGGGGCGATCGCGGCTCTGCTTCGCTGTGGGGGGAGCCCTGCCAAAAAAACCCCAAATCTCCCCCCCACACACACCAAAATCCCTGCCCACGGCCTGAACAGGCAGGTGGAAGTAGAGCCCCGAGGCCCCAATAGGCCCTAGCGCCCTAAAACAGTCGCTTCCCCTATGCCAGGGTTAAAAACAACTGCGTCGCTGCGGGTTTATGCGCGGGCCGAGCCTTCTTTCTCGATGCAACTTAACGTTTCATGTTTGTAGGCTGAAGGAGATACCAAGGGCGATAAGGCCAAAGTTAAGGATGAGGTAAGAAGTTAAATATTTTTGAGAAAGTTGGAGCGTAAGGTGTTTGCATTGGAGGGCTGGGCTTAACTTTGTTGAAATTGATAGCTGGAGTGGGGGAAATGGCACTTAATTGATGCTGTCCAGTATGAACTGTGTGACTTTTAATCTTGGCCATGAAAAATATACTTAACTGCTGTTAAATACTATTAGTAGTGACGTAGGGTATCTTCTTGTTTCTTGATAATAGGAAAAAAGAGAACTAAAACTTAAACTCTTATCCTGGGATTATGCCCATTTGAAATAGGCTTATTTAGATGGTTTTAGTTGTTCACATTCCATCACCTTAATTTTCATCATTTTTCTTTTTAAATAGCCACAACGGAGATCGGCGAGGTTATCTGCTGTGAGTATCTCATCGTTGAGGAGAGGTGTCACGGCGTTTATCAGGCTTGAGTATTAAATACTGCATCTGTATGAGAACCCAAGGTATTCCAGAGGGATGCATTGTTCGCCTGAAGGAATGTTGTTAGCTTAACAAACTGCCCCATTGTGTAGTCTTATGGGAGTGGTAGAATAATTGTCAAATCAAGCAAGTGCTTCAATTTCAAATATCGCTTTGATTTGCTTTCCTAAAACTAAACTGTTTGGATTGACTTAAAAAAGAAAAGAAAAAAAAAAAGCAGCTCATTGTTTTTAACTACTTGTATAGCATGAGTATGTTTTTTCCTATAGAAACCTGCCCCTCCGAAGCCAGAGCCTAAACCTAAAAAGGCAGCTCCAAAGGTAAGTTGGTGCGTTGTTAATCCTCTTGCTGAAGGGTAGATAGGTTATAAATAGAGGCTTGGCTAGTAATAATTCATAAAACTTTGAGCATCGATGTCTTAGAGACAGGGATCATTTGAGAATTAAGTTGCATTGTTACTTCTATAAAGTTGGACTGAAAACTTTTATACTTCATAAAACTCACATAAGAGTTCTAAAACTAACCAAATAAATGAGGAAACTTTACAAAAGTCGTGAATCTGTGTCTATCAAACATACAAGTACTTGTGTGTTGCTGCATTTTTTCTAGGCCAACATCTAGTGTTGGGTTTTACCATCCTAGTTCTTGAATTCTTGCAGCTGAGTGGGTATCAGGGATTTTAATGGTTATGTCATCTGATATTTGGCAGAAGAGTGAGAAGTTGCCTAAAGGAAAAAAGGGGAAGGCTGATGCTGGCAAGGAGGGAAACAACCCCGCAGAAAATGGAGATGCCAAAACAGACCAGGTATAAGAGGATTTCTAGCAGCTTGCATTACTTCACTGATTTTATTTCTTCTCCATATCAAGTGTTGGCAGGTCCAGGCCTGCACTAATAAAGTGAAATTATTGCTCAATTATTTAGACCTGTTGTTTATGACATTAGCAACAAGTCTGCAGAGTATTCTTTTTAGAAAGTACAGTTCATGCTGTCTGGTTGGTAATGAGTTAAAATAAAAGTTGTCTTTTTGGCAGCTGAAATGAAGTTACTCTGAAAAGCACTGTTACGCCTTGTTCTAAAAGTGAGTAAAGTTAAAAAACATAATAAAGAATTTTCAGGTTTGCTTTTAAGGTACCTTTCTTTCTAGATGTCATTTTGTTTAAAAAATGTGATGATGCAGCTCAGATAAGGGTGTGCTTTTTTTCCCATTGGAAAGTTTGTTTGGTGCAAGTACGTGCTGTATGTTGACCACTTCCCCTTTTCCTTTCAGGCACAGAAAGCTGAAGGTGCTGGTGATGCCAAGTAAAAATGTGTGAATTTTTGATAACTGTGTACTTCTGGTGACTGTACAGTTTGAAATACTATTTTTTATCAAGTTTTATAACAATGCAGAATTTTGTTTTACTTTTTTTTAAGCTATGTTGTTAGCACACAGACCGCTTCGTTGTTGTGTTTGGGGTGGGCGGGGAGGGGAGGGACAGTGGGGACAAATGTCACTTAGTCTATTTCTCAGAACCTGAATTTTAAAAACAAAAGTTTTCCCCCTCCCAGTTTTTTTGGAAGAAGGGCTCTTCCTGAATAGAGGAGGAAGGATTTCTTCGTGCTGCACGTCTGTCAAGTTTTGTGAAGTGCATCAGAGTGAACGTTGAAGCTCCCAAGATGCCTGTTGCCGGCCTCAAAACTGCAGTTTGCAATGCCCTCCGTATTTTCTTTCAAGTCCTCATCGTTTGCCTAGAGCTTATCACTCCCAAATATGGCAAAATGGCATTTTGGGACTTAACCACTCTAAATGCATTGTCAACTGATCCGGACTTCTCGTGTTCAATTTAGGATATAATGGCTCTAAAAAGAGCTGTATTTTCTCTTTTATACTGTGGATCTTCAGATTAAGAAACCTGCAATTTTAATTTTTTTTTCCCCTAAAAGTCAGGGTAGGTTTGTGAAAAGTTGTTAAACAACATACTAAATGTGAAAGTGTCCACCCTCACTCTAAACTTTTCCCTCTACGAGTATGAAATGAAGATTCTTCAGTTTTATAGCAACTCTTACGTTTTGGTAGTCCACCAAGGGAGGGGAGTTTGACAGTTGTTGTAAAATGTTGCAGATTGTAGCCCATGTCCTGCCTAAATTACCATGATTGTTTATGAAAAGTACCTTTAATAAAGCTGGATACGGTTTGGCTTGGACTGTTCTTAATGCCTTTCGAATTTCTCTTGCCTTTATTTAATCTCTCGTGCGATATGTGCTGCAAAAATATAGTTGCTGTGTACACATGTAAGCATTTAGATTTCAGCAGTGTTTCACTAATGGTCAAGAACTTGTTTTAAGCGCATTAATTCTGATGTGTAGGCTCCATTTGCAAGTGGAAATCAAGATCTTAATTCAAAGTTAGATAAGGTAACCTTTCTGTGGGGCATTTCAAAACTCAGAGCCCCAAAATGCAATGTGTTGGTGAGTCTACAGAGAAGATTCCTTGTCTTAAGTACTGGTACAAAAAGGAGGGGAAAGTTTTCCAGTTGCTGTAGAGGAAAATAAAATCCATTTGGCTTTTCCCTGTAGTGAAAGCAATAATAGTTCATAAAACTGATTGTGTGTTGGTCGTCTGTGCTTAAGTGTGAACATTGTTGCTTCTAATCAAATGCAGACTTTGCTGTGGTAGTGACTGAGCTGAAGACAAGATTTTTTGGAGTAAAAATGCACCATTTCTTGTAGTTGCTACTTGTACCTATAGCATGAACAAATGCATAAATATCTCCTTCAGTAGTTTTCTCGGAGTATCTTTCATATCCACACTTGGCATTTCCTGGGACTTCCTTGTCCTTGATTACATGCGGTGACTTGTTGTAACCTGTGCTGTTTCTGGGAGAACCCAGCTGGTCCTGACAAAATTGTTTCACATCCAGTCCTCTGCCTTTAGTAAAGGTGCAGTCTGCACCAGATGAGAATGTACCAACATTAACTTGTTCAATCTTGCGCTGTCTAGTTGGTGAGTCTTCTATTTGCCCCAGCGAAAATAATGATGTTTGAGTTCTCTTTTTTTCATACCTAAAAGTCTTACTGGTGTGAACTGTGCTGCTACACTGTGCGTTACATTGCAGGCCGCTTTCTCCAGCCAAAGGGAAAGGGATTCTTCGCTCTGTGCGATAACAACCATGTAAGTTTATGAGTGATAATTCACCCATGTTATTGAACTGCTAACAGTTGAATTTGTAGGTGTTGTCGTGTCCTAGGTGCTCTGAAAAATCTAGTATTTATCCCACACGTAACTGAGCTCATAGCGTGGTCTGTTTTGGAACACAACTGTGCGTGTATTAAGCACTGCAAGATTTAAAGCATCTTTGATAATGTATCCTGGTGGATGTGCCCTGATCCTCAAGTTATATTTTTTCTCTTGGACGTGATGGGACATGCAGGGCTCATCTATTTCTCCCTAAGCAAATAGTGGGTAAAGAGTGCGAAAGACAGTAAATCCAACTAATTAGTTCTGTAAATTAAAGCATAAAGATCGGCCAGCCCTGTGCTGCACTCATGCATGTTTAGTGGTTGAAATAGCCGCAAATCTGCATCTCTGGCTGCCAGAATGCCTTAAGCTAAGATTTATTTATTTATTTATCCTTTTTCTTAAATCACAGTCATTTTACATGGAGAATTATCTATCCATTGTCTGGGAATGTGATTTATGCTTTCAAATGAATTAATATGTATTTATACACACACCTATACATATATATATATATATATACACACACATAACTAGGTAGCTGTTACGTTAGATTCTTAGTGTGTATCCTGAAATCTCTTCTAGATTGCTAGGCAGGTTAGTGCTGCGCATCCTCGATGCCATTTTTCTTTAACATAGGATGTGAAAGCCTTTTGTGTCTGCAAATTACCTTATTTCCATGCATTCACAGTGAATTTAATGATAACTTTTCTTGCTGTGATACTTTTCATACTTTCCCACCTTTGTTCTGACAGTCCTTTTGCAGGAATAAACTTGATTTGCACTTGGGATGTGCAGTAAAACAGAACTTTGATTCAAGGCTGCTCGTTCCTATAGCTACTTCTGCGCAAGTGGTGCGGAGGCCTGTGGATGACTTCTCATTTTCCTAATACCTGGAGTTTTGCTGGAGTGTTTCCATGTTCCAGGGAAAGTGAATAGTTGACAAAAAAAAAGGAAAAAGGGAACTAGTGAACCCCATCATTCTTAGGGAGTCTTTCCTGCACAACAGCTCCATGGCCCCTCTATTCCCAACATCCTGCCCTGGGATTAACAGTTATAGGTTTGAGCACTTATCTGGCTAGGAAAAGGAGCAAGGAAGGAAAAAACTGAATTTTAGTGCGTGCACACAATGAAATACTGAGTTGCAGGATCATTCGTGCAGGGGAAAAAATCACCTAGCTCTGTAGTAGGGACAATTCCATTGTCCCTAAGTCATCCTAGACAGGGTAATGCCAGGTAAAATATATTGCTGAGTGTAATTTGTGAAGAACGGGTCCTTATCTAGCACTTGCTAAGACAGAGCTATCGTTAAGCAGATTATTTACAATATGAACCTGCTCGCGACTGCAAGGGATGGGAAGGGGGTGATGAAGGGGGTCTAATTCTGAGTAAATTTTCATTGAGGCTAAAGAGGATTAGCTACAAACTAGTAGAGAGCTTCAGTAAAATGACACAAGGAAGAATTACGGTATTTTGCCAACCAATTTGGAGTTTTATTAATCATCTTTTAAGGGGAAGTTCTAGGGTGCCAGAAAATGTGTGATGATAGAAGAAATAGAAACAGCAAACCTCAATACCTGGATGCTAAAAAAACAAACTTTCTAAGTTCTGACTTACAAATGGAGGGTTTCTGTTGTGGTGTATTTCAGTTTATCTTACTCCATTAACCTTCCTAAGTTTATTCTGGGTTTTTAAACAAAATTTTCCCCCAGTTCTTCCCTCCTCACAAGTTTTCCAGACTCTGTGTAGAGGTGGCAGCTGTGACAGTGCCCAAGCGAGAGCAAGCTACCCTGAACGAGAAACACTATTTCAGTGTTGCACAGACAGGAGGAGGTTAATTTTGCTGTGCCTTTACTCTAGCAAAGTGCTTAATGTTGAGGGAAATACAGGGCAATATCAAAGTATAAAACCTTATATGAGGGGTCCTAAGTGGAGCCTGAGGACTAGTTGTAAACTTGGGCAATTAAATTACTTTTTGACGTAATTTCTAGAGAGAAATTTCTCGTAATGCTAGAGATTGTTGCTGCGTTTTGGGGTGTCAGCGTATGGATTTTTGCTGGATTGTAGCCTGCCCCGTAATGCCCAGGTTTCCCTCCCATGCCATAACAAAATGAGCTTCCTTGTTGGCAAGTGCTCCAGGAATCAGGGAAGGAAAATTCCATCAATGCTGAATTTATCTCGCAGAAATACCCATGGCTCCAGAAGCGAACTGGATCCGTGGCGTGTCGGCAGGGTTTGGCAGATCCTCCACGAGCGTTTGCCTGAGTTTGGTGGATTTGGGGATGGGGAGTCCGGGTGGCTTCGTTAACCAGGGGTTGATTAAGAGCCTATTCCTTCCCTCTGCCACACGGTGGTACCAGGAAACACAGAATCACCGTTCAGCGCCCTACAAATGGCAGGCAGAATCCAAACCCATCCCCAGCCACCTGGTAGCAACCCTGGGGGGTTGAAACCTGCTTTATCACCCTCTAAAATGTGTTATTTCCTTTCAGAAAGCAGCAGGAGCCGGAGCTCCCGATGGCCCTGCTGCTCTCCCAGCTGCCAAGACCAGCGTGAGACCAACGGGAATCACACGAGCAACTCGAGCCTCCCTTCTGAGCCCGTCCCGTGGCTTCACACAGCCATAGTGTGTGAGCGCTTTCCAGTTTTTTGTTACGTTTTTGCTGAAAACCCATATAGAATGTGCAGTTTTTCAGTTTCCAGGTATACCTGAGGACCCCAGGAGATGGGCAGTTTTGCAGCTCTTTGAACTTAAACCTCCCAACTTCTCTTTTAAGATCCCTGGCCTTTTTTGTTTGGTTGGTTCCCAGCATTTATTACAGCTGCTATGACACATATCCAGAAAATTTAAGCCTAAACTCATCTCATTATCCATCTCATCTGTCCTCAGCTGGAGAAGGGATGCTTTATCTTAAACCCAGAATAAATAGTCCTGCTGTTTTTAGTTGTGCTGATATAATTTATTTATATCAGACCTGCTGAATCTTCAAGCTGAGATTCCAAGATAATTGTTATTATTTAAAGCAATAATATGTTACTTTACTAAAAAGCTTCTCACACCTTTTGTCATGTCTCCCTTTATGTTCATATGCAAATATTCCGAGTGATTTTGTTTTCCCTCTACAGCCTAAACGCAATCTGGAAAAGAGAATTTTAACCCTTGTGCTAATCCGTGATGCTCTTTAGTCGTTTGACTCGATTGACTTTTCTGAGGTGCTAAAATGCAGTTTGGCAGCCTGCAACTTCCACCAGCCTCGAGGTGACACCGGCGGCAGCTCCAACAGAGCGACACCCTTGGCCACATCATGGGCAATATCCTCATCTGCGGAAAGCTGCTTGTCCTTCAACTTGGGTGTTATGAAACGTCTCAGCGCTGGGTTATCTCCTTCTCACACTTGTTTTCAGCGTTTATCCTTAACCAGGAGCCGCGCACAGGGCTGCCCAGGAAGCGACTGCTTCCAGGAGCTGGGGACATCGCAGCCGGAGCACTTGACACCCTAATGATACTTCCTTGAGGCGGATACAACACGGAAAGATGAGCTCCTGGTAAGCCATTGATTCCCTTCCTCCAGTTCTCCATACTTGACCGGGGCAGGGATTACTGGGAAAGACGCATGTTTGGGGAGAAGTGGGCAAAATACCATCCAAGATTCCAGGGAGACACCAAGATTTCCAGTCACTCCCAAATGCAAGTGCTCTGACTGAACGCTGAAACTAATAGTTTCCAGGACATCTGGTTATCTGCCGTACTGAAAAATAGGTGACCCCAATTTTATTGAGATGTCTGAAAAACCAACCAACCGACCAAACAAACCACAGGCCCAATCTCCATTCAAGATGTATTTATACACACACCTATACATATATTCAGTGCTTTATCCCAGATAACCTGCTGTGGTTAGTCAGTGATTAGTCAAATGTGCAGGCCAGTTCGCATCCATTTGCATGAAAATGCAAACGAGAGTTGGGTTGATCGATAAGTTCAGTAAATGAGAATTTATACCAGCAAAGCAAGGATGAGACAGCCTTAAGTTGCATGTAAAGTTTGTATTTGGTGGGAAAAAAAAAAATCAGAAAAAAAAGGCAAACTCTGCCTAGAATGGTCAGGAGCCAGCAGTAACTGTAGTAATGCTGTAACTGGGGGGTGTTGATAGACTCTTTTTGTCTGTTATTTGCTGAGTTGCCCAGGCTGGAGGAGCCTGGCTGGACATACATGTATTGCCCAGGTAGTTTACGTTCGCCTGCACACGTGAGTAATCACCCGTCTGAACGCTCCAATGTCACGCCAAGGTCCTTCCCGCGTGCGCTCGGGTCGGCTCGTGTCCTCGCTGCCTGCGTGCACCCGGGCAGGGAGGAAGCCAGTGATTCCTTTTCTCCGGTCCAAGGCACTGGCCTCCTGCCCAGTGTGTGCAGCGGCGTCTGCGCCCGGCGCAGGGAGCTCGGGGCACGACGGCGCATGCGGAAAGGCGGGACGGAGGCTCCCTTGTACTCCTGAGCCCGGGCCGTGTTCCACAAGGCTCTGTGCAGTGCCCAGCTGCCCTCTCCAGAGGGATTCTCCGTGGTGCTGCCTCCTTGTAACCCCCCCGTTCCATGGGACACCGTCTCCATCTCGCACTGGGAGGCCAAAACTCAACATTGACTGATGCTCAGACCTGCCAGAACAGAACTAACCTGTGCTCCAGGTGGGCTGGGCTCCCCTGTCACTACAGCAGCCCAATTTGCTTCCCAGCAACAGCCCTTTCACTTTAAGGAATAATTTCTAAGGCCCTAGTGATGGTACCTGCTCCCATCCACCTGTGTGTCTGTACCTGACGCTCCCAAAATGCTGCTGATGGGAGCTTAGCTTGTAGCAAAAGTCATTTTGTGGAATGGACATCGTCTCTCGTATTAACATAGACTCTCATATTAACATTAGAAGGGCTGGCAAACAGCTGCCAAGTAACGTTTTTTTCATTTCTGCTGGCTGACATTGCAGCAAGTGGTATCACGGAGTGTTAGCTAACAGCACGAGCAGAGGTCTAAGAACTCTAGATAAACTCAAGGAGAAATGCACCAAGCTCCTCTTCCGAAAGTTGGACAATATTTAGATTTCTAACATAAAACATGAGATTTTCCAAAAGCTGGCATAGAAATGAGGAATGCCTAAAGAGCAAAGTCTCCAAGCTCCCTCCCTTTAGTCATTATAAAGGTGAAAGGAGGAGAAAAGGTCAATTGAAAAGGCAGAAACAAAAAAATTCCACCACCTTTAGCAAGCTTTGTGCTGTTCTCAGATATCGATTCAGTCCCTTGGGAGAATATTATGAAATATTCAAGCAGAAAAGTACTGCTATTGCATTGCTACACTATTTTTACAGTGTCCTGAGTTGTGCAACCCAGCAAATTGTCCAGGAAGCTCCAGAATCTTCTTTTTGTGCTAACGAGGGACCGGCAGACTTTCCTTTGCCAGGTACTTGTATTTCTGCCATCATGAAACCCGTTGTGTCTTTTGTGCGCTCCCCAACAAGGAAACCATTGAGCTCGGCGTAGCTGTATCTGCTACCCGGGTGCACAAGCCAGCTGAGTCATTTCTGTGCTGCTGGGCTCTTTTAATCACTTTCTAAACACAGAAAGCGAGTGCTATTAGAGTAAAAGTTGGAGACCTCCTTTTCGCTCCCTGGGTGACAAAGGCGCCTCTTCCCACACATCCACAGAAAATCCTGCTTGCGTTATGCCTTCCTTCGTAATGCTAACTGGTCATTACACCAAAATATTTCCCAGGCAGGATCACTTATTTTGGAAGCATCCTTTCTGTTTATTCGTGTGATGTGGCTTTTTCAAGGCTGCATGTGTGCAGCAATCCCTGGTTTGTGGCTGGACTGAGAAGTAAAACAATACTGCTCTTGAACAAATCAGAAAAAGTTGCTGTGTTTTTTTTCCTGAAAACTGAATAGTTTCCTTGACTATTGAGGCAAAAGCAAGCAGAGGAGCATCAGGACTTCCGAAATTCGCTTCCAATCCTGCAATCATTGCACTGTTTCACTTTGGAAGATGCTGTCCCCAGCTGCGCAATGGGTAATTAAGGCCGGGTATTTGTGTGTGCCCTCGACGGAGCAGGACGGGACTTGCTCGGTTGCATCACGTAGGCTCGAGACTGCAGAGAGGGGAGCAACATTTCCTTCTCCCCGGCACTCGGTTTCTGTTGACGGGCGTTTTCCTCCCCGCTGCCAGGCTCCTTTACCCCATCCAAGGAAACTGCGCCCTGGGTTTATTCTGTAAGTAGCACAAAACTTGAGGAAATCTATTTGTAAATGCTTAAAAGAGCCAATGCTTGTTTACAAGATCTTAAATCTAAAAGAACTATAAAAACTGCCTGTTCTTACCCCGGCTGTTTACTCAGGTTTCTCCCTGGCCAGAGGACAATGAAAACAAGCCTGCTGGTTTCCCTTTTGTTTACAGTTTCTAATAGTTTTCTCTTTCATGTTATCACTCCCTCGCATAGCGCTGCAATGAAATAAACTGCAAACATATCTACATACTAATAAAGCAAAAATTGCCTGATAACTCGACATACCTCACCACGTGCACTGCGAGCCTGGAGGAGCTTTAGAAATACCCCCTGACACACAGTGTTTTTATTCAGCGTGCAGGGGTTTGTAAAAGCGTTTTTTGGGTGTAGTTTGAGGCCGTGCTCACACTCTTCTTTTTGCTTTCAAGGACTGCAGTTCCTGGCACTGAAGGGCTCAGGACACGAGTCCAGAGGGGCTAAGCAAGAGCCAAGGCAGCCTGCAAATCACTCCTGGGAAGTATCCTGACGTTCCAGCAGCACCAAATGCAACTNAGTTCCTGGCACTGAAGGGCTCAGGACATGAGTCCAGAGGGGCTAAGCAAGAGCCAAGGCAGCCTGGGCTCTGCACATCACTCCTGGGAAGTATCCTGATGTTCCAGCAGCACCGAATGCAACTGGTCGGAGTGGTATCCAAGTTTGGAGTTTGAATACCAGGAAAAAAAGCAAGTCACATCCGCGGTCACTTTGGATAGTGCTGAGAAGAGGTGTCGGGGTTTGGATTCTTCCCTCTTCCTGCTCGAACCTCGAGCGTCCGCTCCGCGTAGCAGCAGGAGCGGGTCTTGCCGCTCGGCTCGGTGCATCCAGGAAACGGAAGGTAACGGAGAGTGGGAGAGCCCGACAGAGCCATTGTATCCATGACAACCGGCAGCCACAGCCTCGCTGCCTCCCGTGGCCTTCCTGCCTCCCCCGGCACCGTCCTGGCTCCGCTGGGTCCCCCTCCTGCAGCCACCTCCCGACTGCGTCCAGGCATCCCAAATTAAGAGTTTCCCGAGGACAACATCTTAATCAATTCTTGTCTCTATTGGCAGGACTTGATCCCAGGATTTGTGCTTATGGCCCTGGGGTGGTTTTAAGATTTCTCCATGCAGGAACCACATGGTCCACAGGGATGCAGCAGGATGGGCTTAGAAGCCCAACAGTCCATTTGCTAAAGCAACCACGTGCATTTCACATAGCGCAAGAAGGAAAAAGGACTTTCAGATATGCCGGATATGCTCAGCCCGGCAGCCTGGAGCAGCTCTTCATCCTGTAGGCTGCTCCACTCCATTCGCTGCATTCCCACTGCTGCCTCGGAGGGCGCCGGTATGCGGGGCAGCTGCGGTTGCGCACGGTGGGAAGAACTCGATCGCAGAAGGAAAAAGCAACTGGCTGTTAAAAGCAGCCAAAGTTTTGCATTTACAGGGGCCCTGCTTTATATCCTAAAGGTGACATCTGCCCCGCGCTAAGGAAAAAGGAAACCATCTCCCTGGGGTCAAAACAGGGAGGAAAAGCAAGGCAGGAGATGCCAGGGTAGGAGCTGTGATTTGGGTGCTGCAGGTTTGAAGATGGGACTCGGGGTTCAAGTTCTGGCTGGAGGACTTAGGGGAAACGTGCCTTAGTTTCCCTGTCCGTGCAGGGGATAACAGTGAACTAAGGCACCAAGCAGCTAATCTTAAACATGGAAGAGAATCTTAAAAATAGGATAGAAAAACAGAAGGTGGCTCTGAGCTCTAACTGAAGGGCTGTCGGAGCAGACGCGGAGCAGCTTATCCCAGTTTTCCCCTGGAAACCGCAGCGGGCACTTGGCCTCAGCTTGCGAACGCTCACGCGAGCGATCCGTATGCATTTCCTTATATGTGGAAGAGCAGTCGGAGCTGGCGGTGAGCAAAGATGCTCCCTGGCTTCAGTCAAAAGGGAAGAACGGCCCCAGCGAGCCGTGTTGTGACTGTTGTGTGGAGAAGCACTTAGGCGGCCTCTAGCACAGCGAGGAAACGATCTTGGCCTCCCCAAACTCCGACTGGATTCAGGAAATGTGGATGAGCCTCAATACTTTTGCTTTGGAAGTGGTCCTTTGGGGATAACTGGCTTAGCGAACGTTGTTAGCATCCCGAAGAGGATGCGTTACAACCCAAAAGCCAAGGAAGTCACGGAGATAAAATATCTGCAGTTGTATTTGAGGAGGATTTGATTAAAAAAGATAAAGAAAAAAACGGAAAAACAGAAAAACAGCATTTTGAATTTTCAGCAAATGTAATAGTGATGCAAGGGCCATCCGGCTGATCTGGAGGTCTCTGTTTACCTGTAGTGCTCTAAATGGAAATGCAGAAGTCCTGCTAGGAACCTTAATCCATGCAGCCGTGTCAGAAGAACGCAGCTATATATGCTTTAATCTCCATATTTAGCCACAACAAATACCCAAACAACGGGATTCAGAGCTTAGCTGCAAAAAAACGCATTTTCACCCAGTGTGCAGCAAAAGGGCTGCTGCTTACAGCTGCTCTTGGGCTAGAAAATAAATACTGGGGGACCCCCATATTCTGCTCCACTTGCCTGGACTCGCTGCTCTGGATTTGCCCCTAGCTTGGGGCAGGAAGCTCCATGTGCTATTAATGGGCTGCGATTTGGTGGGATCCGGCGCAGGAACCAAAGGAAGGAGGTCGATCTGCCAAGACACAGAACTGTCTTTCTGCTGTGAAATAGGAAGGACTTTCTGCATCTCCGTAGAGTCACCGGCCGTGGATTCCTTTCTCCATGCCCACTCCAAATTCCAAGGGCCTCATTCCGCATTTCAGACTGTCCCTCTGGACCTTCTCCAGCAACCTTTCACTGAGACCTTGCAAATGAAGCCCTGTTTTTTCTCCTGGTTACTGCACCCCTCTGTAGCTAGCCGAGTAACGCCATTCCCAGTGTTTCCAAAGCATTCCTTTCCTTTTTTAACATTTCTTCCCCCACTGTTCACAGGAAGAGCCATGGACCATTTTGCAGGGGTTAATGAGCAGCTTGATGACAATCCCCCCTCGGCCGCTCCGGATCACTGCTTGGCACCCGATCCTGCCTGACCCCCGTGCCCAAACCTCCTTCGGAGCCAACGTTCCTGCGCGAGGCAGCGGGCGGAAACGGCCTTGGCGCCTGGCGCTTGCCATGATTTAATTATTCTCCTTTGGATTTTCCATCCAGGTGGGAATCTCCGGGTGTGCTGGGATGGGATGTCCAAATGTCAGCCGCGAGGGGCTGAGCACGGATGCGTTGCGGGTATCATTGATGTTTCACTTGATTCTCCTCTTAGCAGGCATGTGGAGCGTCATCCTTTGCTCATCCGTGCCAGGCCCGCCTGACACACGCACGCGGGGCAGACGGGAATCCAAACAGGGCCATGAATTTTGCAAGCAAACGAAGGTGGTGAACAGGATGCCAGTATTGACATCATCGTGTCACCGATGCCATTTAAAGCAGGTTTCCGTCTGCACCAGCTGGAGGGTGACTGGCAACCAGACGGCACCCGGTGCACCAGGCAAGAGGGGAAATTATGGGCAGCTTTGGAGCTAAATGAATAACTCGGCGCAGGATCTGCTTCAGCTTGCTCCCACCGTAAGTGCTATCGGCTTCCTCGGCTAAAACACCGTTTTGCTAGCGCTGTTCCAGTCGCGCCCTTTCATGCGGGTGCCCAACACGGCACAGAGAGGGGCACACAGGTGGGCGAGAGCAGGTTCCAAACCTGACACAGATACTGGGACCAAGGGAATTATTCCTGCTTAATTCCCGCACCATGTGAACAGGGTGATTCGCGAGCAGGGGCTGAGGGTTTCAGAGGGGGTGCCCTGTGGAACGCAAAGCCGAGCGGTGCCGCCTTTCACTTGCCCTCGTGAAGAGGCGTTTCCAGCTACACCTTGATGAAGTCAATGCCTGGCGATACCGCCTTTTAGAAAAGAATTTCTGTTAGAAATAGTTTTATGAAGAAACATGAAAATGCTGTGCTTTGGTTAAAAAAAAAAAAAAAGAACACGAGAGCAGAGAACACTTCTGTGTTTGAGAAGCTCAGCAATAAGAACAGCAACGAGTAATGAGCACCCGTGCTTGCGGCACCTCTCCTGTAAGCACCTTAGAAAGGTGGATCCCTTTTTTTTAATCCATGTTTTGTCGGGAGCAGGAAAAGGAGAGCAGCGGGGTGCTGGTAGCGACGAGCCGTGACTCACTGCCCAGCACGGACTCGGCATTCGGATTCCCCGGGGTGGTTTCCTGCTCGAACCGCCCGTCCCCGCGTTCATCCCTCTTCTTGGGGGGCTGCTTCATCGCGTCCTGCTCCGCAGGGAACCGCGGCCGCCCTCCCCAGGGCCCACAGGGGACCTGGGCGACAGCCCCAGGGCGGTGGTCGCTCCTGGGGACGCCCTCGCTCCGCACGGGCACCCGGCGCCCGCCGCGGCCCCGGCACTACCGGCGCATCCCGCTCCCGCGGGCGCCGCTCCGGGGGCTCT
>VWPW01030219.1:0-72097 GCA_013389825.1 Crypturellus undulatus | reverse complement strand
AGATGATGGAGAGTGGCTTAGCAATGACATCCGCTAGCTCATGCAGCATGGTGCATCCCATCAGGGCCCATGGATTTGTGGTATTGAGTTTCCCTAGGTGCTGTCTGACCCAATCTTCCTCTACCCAGGGCAAGTGTTCCTCTTTCCAGGCTTCTTCTCTTGTTTCTAGGGCCTGGGACTCTACAGGGCTGTCCGTGGTAAACACCAAAGCAAAGAAGACATTCAGCAACTCTGCTTTTTCTGAGTTTTCTGTGTGACCCACATTTCCCCTGATCTTCCTTTTGCTGTTTATGTATTTGAAGAAGTTTTTCTTGTTATTTTTAACATCCCTTGCCAGGTTGTGTTCCAGCTGCGCCTTAGCTTTCCTTGTCATATCTCTGCATTCCCTGAACGCTCCTGTATTTTTCCCAGGGGACCTGTCCACATTTTTTCCACATTCTGTGTACTGCCTTCTTCTGCTGACCTTGAGCATTGCCACCAGCTCCTTGCTCATCCACGCAGGCCTCTTGCCCCCTCTGCCTGACTTCCTACGCACAGAGATGCCCTGTTGCTGGGCACAGAGGAAGTGATGCTTGAACACTAGCCAGCTCTCTTGGGCCCCCCTTCTTTCTAGAGCTCTAGCCCATGGAATTCTTCCAAGGAGGTTTCTGAAGAGGCTAAAGTTGGCCCTCCTGAAGTCCATTGTTGCAAGGCTACTCACAGCCCTGCCTCCTCCTCGTCAGATCCTGAACTGCACCAGCTCACGGTCACTGCAGCCGAGGCTATCCCCCACCTCACATCTCCTACAAGACCCTCTCTATTTGTTAGTACGAGGTCCAGTAGCCCACCTCTCCTTGTCGGCTCCTCCACAACCTGCATCAAAAAGTTATCATCAACACTCTGCAGGAACCCCCAGGACTGTTTGTGCCTGGCTGTGTTGTCCTTCCAGCAGATGTCGGGGAAGTTGGAGTCCCCCATGAGAACCAGGGCCTGTGACCGTGAGGCAATATCCAGCTGCTTGTAGAAGGCCTCATCAACTTCCTCGCCCTGGTCAGGCGGCCTGTAGCAGACACCCACCACAGTGTCTCCCTCATTAGCCTGCCCTTTAACCCTTACCCACAGGCTCTCAACTCGCTCATCATCCACTCCCAGGTTGAGCTCCGTGCATTCCAGTTGCTCTGTCACATAAAGAGCAACTCCACCACCTCGCCTTCCCAGCCTGTCCTTCCTAAAGAGCACACAGCCTTCCATGGCAGCGCTCCAGCCGTGCGAGCTGTCCCACCACGTCTCTGTGATTCCAATGAGATCGTGGCACTGGGACCGCACACAGATCTCCAGTTCATCTTGATTATCCCCCATGCTTCGCGCATTGGTATACAGGCGTTTGGCAGTTGTCTGTTAGTAGCGTCCTAGTCACAAGATTTAAACTATGGCATCCTAAGCCTGAAGGCTGACATGATCATGGGAAGAAAAAGTCATATGTGATCACAACAGCTTAAACAAAAACAGCCAGGCAAGATGTCATAAACCTTTTCAGAAAAGATGAGGAGCTTTTTTCAGGTAGCTGCAGCAGAAGGCTAATAAAAAAAGGAATAAGAGAAATTCCAAGTAGATGTCATCCGTAAACAGCAAACAACCCAGACTTTGGGGATTTTTTAGGTCAGACTAATGTCAGTAGAAAATATTTAGGCTGAAGTTGCAAGGTATGGAACAGTGGACCCTGTGCTTGCCAAAGCCTGCTAACAGAAAGTGTCTCACATTGTCCAACTCTACTAACAGAGAGCAAGTCTGATGGGGCAGGAGGCAAACTGCTGCAAACTATCTCAGGTACAGCTTTCCTTTCATGATCAGATAACTTACAGTAACAGGTCTGTTCTCTTATGCAACCCTTGTCTCAAGTTTTGCAACAGCTGACTTCTCATCTTTTGATTTTGCGAATGTACTTGTCAATCACCTGCATTGCACAAGATTTCCCCTGGACTGAAAGATGAAAAAATGGAGCTGATCTATAGTGAGGAGATGTAATAAACCATTCTTAGAAGACTATGTGTCTTCTTTGCTCTTCTCCATGACTAAATGCTATTACTTACCCAAAGAATAGGGGCACACGTCCAACATCCTTCAGCCCTGGGAGACTTTCCTAAGCAATCTGCTCTGATTTATTGTTCTTAAACATCTCCACACAGCTGGTCCAAACGTGGCCTAAAGTCTCTTACTCATCTCCTGGCTCTGTGTGTGATCACAGGCATTCCTCATCCCTGTTGAAAGGTACTGTCAACACAGTGTATGATTTCTTTCTCATCCCCTTCCTGACATGCTTATAGTGGCAAACGCTCTAGATGCAAGACCCATTTGGTAAGAAAAAAAGTCCTAATTGCCAATACAGTTAAAAGGAACTACTTTAAACTATACACAGACACACAAAAAATATTTTGATGTAATATCACAGGTCCCCTAGAAAACAATGCTAACAAATACTCTCAATATGGGCAAGATCTCATCTCCTATTTTTTTTCGCCATCACAGAGCCCCTGTATGACCATTCAAGATGTCTGGGAGTTTCTATACAATCTTACAATTACAAGGTCTTATGTCTCCTGCCAACAGTTCTTCTGCGAATCTGCAAGTAAGAGCTTGGGATAGCATGTGTTTGGGCAGCTCTGGTCCCCACCAGTCACCATGTGGTACCAGATTGCAGTTCAGAGTTGGCCTATCAGTGGTGGAAGGACCTGAAACCCTCTGTGGGAATTCCTAGCATTGACCTCCCAGCTGCAGGCAAACTGTAAGGCAGATTTAATAGTGGGCTTAAAACCTTAAAACATAAGATTCAGAGCACTGGAACAAGTTGCCAAGAGAGGTTGTGGAGTCTCCTTCTCTGGAGATATTCAAAACCGGCTTGGACGCAATCCTGTATCCCATGCTCTACGTGACTCTGCATGTGCAGGGGGTTTGGACTAGATGATCTCCAAAGACCCCTTCCAGCCTTAAGGATTTTATGCTTCTATGATTCTAAAAGGAAATACAACAAATATCATGCTCTGCTTGCCATAAGATGATTTCTGTGCCTCATGCAGCCAGTAACCTGGCTAATCTTTGGGATTACCCCTCTGAGCTCTGACCACTGCAGTCCTTCCTAGAAGTACTCTTTCCCTTGGTGGTTTTACATGCCTACACGTGAAACCTTCAGGAATTTCTGTAACCCCACCTTCAATAATCGATCCAACCAGGTTGTCTGCTTGTATTTCTCTGCCTTACTAGTGCAGTCCTGCATCACCTGTTCAGTGGCTGCTGGAAGACCGTTTTTGAAATACATCTTCATATGGGATATATATAGGTGGCAAAGAAATTTGCATTATATTTGAGTTCATGTAAATCCATAGTGCTTAATGTCTCTGGACAGAACTATTAACTTATAAATCTACACAGAAAATAAGAAATGCAGTCTATTAGTATGATTGGAAGAGTTTAAACATACAACAAGCAATTTAGCTAGGATTCCTTAGGAAAGTCTCCTCTATATGTGTCTTATGGGAAATGGGAAACCACCCATATGCTTCCCACCATGACAGCACTATGTTTCAGTCCTTGAAATCACCAGGACTTCCTCTGAAGAAACCAGAACAAGGCACTTTCTGCCCCCAGATATTTTGTACTGCTCTCTCGGCCCAGGTCTTAGTCATTTCTCTCACCTAAAAGACAGCAAAAATGCACTGTTGCCACGTAACCATAGACTGCAGTGATCTTGTATTAAATTATCCTTAATTTGCTATTGGGGTTATCAGCTATTTTCTAGATGTAATCAGGACACTCTTCTAAAGTCAAGAAACTAATTATGTTCACCATTAATGTGAGAAGTTTTCTAATTAACCTACTCCATAGCATGACAAAAACCTTTTCACATTTGTTCCTGTAACTCTTACCCAATATGACTTAACAACTGCATTTTGCACTTTTACATTAGGGAAAAGGCATCAATGTCTCATTAAAATTAGTATTTTATGACATTTAAATTGGAGAACTCTGACTAATGGCCTTAACCGCAAGGGCTAAATGTTATGAAGAACTAGAAGAAGGCTTAATTTTGGCCCAGGGAATATTGTTTATGCCTAATGGGTAGTAGAGGAACCCAAGGCTGAACTTGTCAGGAATGGAAATCAGAAATGCAGCCACCTAATTTTTTGTTGGCTTGTTAATTTACTAAACATACTTGGATGTGGTTCCTTTGAGAGAGTCAAAAACAAGTGACAAATGCACATCACTCTCTTCACAGAAGATTAACGCCTGCTAACAGGGCCCCAAATGGAGATGGCTCATGTCACCTTATTGCTGTATTTCCCATCAAGTTCCCGCCTGAGCAAACCTCTGCCTTTTTCTGTGCCAGTCCCTGCTTTAGGAATGCTTAACGTCAGGCTGCTCAAGGAGAAGGCGTGCAGCTCAGGGAACTCAGGCAGCTTTTCCTGCACAGCTGTCCTGATGCCAAGGATCTGCCAGGCTCCATCTTCTGGCTGTAAATATGGGGGAGTTCAAGAAATTCTCAGCCACCTGCCACCCATTGCTCTGGGGACATCAGCCAGGCCAGCCTTACCGATACCGATGAACTTTCAGTTTGATTTTTCCTACATGAAAATCTCATGTTATTTCATCCTCTCTAGTCTTTTCATTCAGGCATCTATGCCTGTAGGACCTAGGAGTCCTACTAAGCCTCTCATGTAAGATCTTATCTTTCTTAGTATGACTGTATGTGTCTGGAGACCTATAAGTCCCCAGATACCTACAGTACCTACAGTATCAACTTGACTATAAGCAAAACCTGCATTTGAAACCATGCTCCCACTGAGTGAAACTTGTCCAGACCTAAACCATCTCTGTTCCCGCTCTGTCAAGGGGAATCCCCTTGATAGCAGAGGCTTCAAATCAAGTCCGCATGTCAATTGGAGAGTGAAGACAGAGGGTTTTCTCAGTCAGAAAAAGCATCCAAATAATTCCTATGTCCTATTAGCACTTTAGCTGCAACAATAACTGTGAAATATATTCATCTTCAATATTGTGAGCAGCCCCTGACCTGTAAAATCTACCTGAGTAGTTTTTTAAGATGTAAATATTTTACTACACATGTACAATTTTCCAAGCAAGTAATGGCAGTTTGCTGTCTTTTACTATGAGGCATGCCCACAGTAATTCAACTGACCTCACAGGGCTTGCTCTAGGCTTATAGCAGCCTCTGTGACAGGAGATTTTTGATCTTATTTCCGAATCAGTTTTTAAATTTGATGAATGATATTACTGGCCTAGAGAGCAACCCTGGAATGAACAAGCATCTTACATGTCAAAATGAAAAATATTTGGGAAGATGCAGCTGTTAATTCCATCCTCTGGAAAGCTTAATAACATTGTGTAAGGTGCTAATTTATACCATTAGTAGTTTATTGGAAATCTCTGTTCTCTCCTGAAGATTCTGTGTGGTTTGTCCATAGTCAACCATGCATTTTACTTCTGGAGAGCTGCAGTAGATCTCGAGAATTACTGTACTGAGTAGGTTAGGCTCAGTGCAGTAGTCTTACGATGAGCTCTTGTCTCTCGTAAGAGCACTGCAGGCCTAAGTAGAGAGTTACTGGCTCATGTCAGTATTCAGTACCATTTTATGCCAGCTGGTCCTTTAATTAAGGACCTCCAGCAGCACCCTCTGTCCATGCCTTGGCCACAATGGCCAAGATTGAGCTCAGTGGTGTCCCCCTGCAGCACTCCTCAGCCCCACAGAGCTGCAGCTGGTGTGTGGCTGCTCCAACTGCAAATTCCTCCTCACTCTTATATACAGATATATATATGTGTATATATATTTCTTTTAATGAAATTGTCCGTTGGTGGCTGCGTTCACCCTCCATTGTGAACACAAGCAACAGGTTGCCAGTTTTAGTTCTCCTTCCTGCCGTGGTATTTGCAACTGACAGTGACTAACGCATTTTTGGAGCATACTTTATTCATATTCCTGTAACTGTAAATACCCCTCCAGAAAGCACACAATAAGTTTTTGCCTTCTTACAGTCCTCAGGCCCATTGGACTTCACATTTTGTGGTCAGAACCAGAAACAGAAAGTCAGATTGGCTGTTAGTATTGCTATGGTTAGACTGAGCCTTCCCTGTGGTCTCCATGAGAGCTTCACTCCTAAAACCAGAGTTTTTAAGAGGAAAATGAAGCATATTTCAAAGATAAGTGGATATTTTAACCACCTCTTTAACTGCCTTTCCAAAGCAACTCAGCTTTGAGATCTACCTGTGCACTCTCCTTCTTTAACAAGCACAGACAACCAAGTTGGTTGAGCTGGTGGGGTAGTCATCAGAAGCAAGGACACTTGGGTCATTTATCTTGGAGTCTGACGTTGGCTTGGGATTACCTCATGCTTGTTCATTGCTTCAGTCTCCCCATGGTGGCTGCCTAGTTTTCTTGAAGGCTGTTGGAATGACCAGTGAAAAGTGCTATGTGGGTCTTTGGCTGAATTTACACTGGTTTAATATTTTTGCTTTGGGGGTTTTTGCTTTGCAAAGCTGTAGTTTGCAGCAAAACATAAGGTCCACAAGGTAAACCTATCCTTTTGTCAGAGCTGCACCAGACTTTCAGTGAGGGGCAAGTCTCATGTCCCACCTGTCGCTGAGCAGTCTTGTTCATGGGATGGAAGCCTCTACAAAGCCCCTCTGTCCTCTCCATTACATTCGCCTGTTTCCTCACTTTCCTTCTCCCTCATTAATTGGAAAAACAGTTTTACCCTAAAGGCTGTGGGCTTTTGCAGTCCCTGAAGAGGTTTTTATCAAGGGAGTCACACTAACATCTCAGTCAAGGTGGTGTAACCTCATCAGCTCCCCAGGTCTCCTCTTCCAATATGCCTTGCAGCCATCCTGTATTGCATGGCACCTGTGACTGCAAGCAAGAAATAAAACTCAAATAATACAATACTAATGATAAGTGAATAAGAAAAAAAAAACATATTTATCTACTGAATGTAACATGTATATATTTATCTACTCAATGTAACCAGCTCAGAGCTTTAGGTGTGGAAAGGCAGGATGGGAATAGCTAAGGAGAAACAGAAGGAATATATGTAGAGGCAGGAGGGTAAGGACGTTTACATTTGCTGTTAGGGCATCCTAAACCACAGGATGGCTGAGGTTGGAAGGGACCTCTCGAGATCACCCAGTCCAACCCCCTGCTCCAGCAGGGACACCCAGAGCACGGGGCACAGGGTGGCATCCAGGCGGGTTTGGAAGATCTCCAGAGAAGGAGAGTCCACAGCCTCCCTGGGCAGCCTGTGCCAGGGCTCTGGCACCCTCACAGGAAAGAAGTTCTTCCTCATATGGAGGTGGGACTGCCTGTGTTTCAATTTGTACCCATTACCCCTTGTCCTGCCACTGGCCACCACCGAAAAGAGTTTGGGCACATTCTTCTGTCTTTATATATCTTTATTTTTAAGCTAGAATTGTGGAAGGAATGTTCATGTGTGGTTTAAGTGTTACTATATGAACTTTGTCATTAACACAAATAGTAGATATCTAAAAATAAAGTGGGCCTATATGTACATAATCTTATATGAGAAGACTGAAATCATTAGCATGTCCTCAAAAAATTAAACATTCTTTTGTGTATCAACACAGCTGAGCTACCCTCTGGGCTGAGTGGTTCCAGCAAAGGAAAATTAAATCCTTTTAATTAGTTTGGAGGCAGAGTGAGAGTGCCTCGACTACAAATTCTTGGCATCTCAGCTTGTATAAAACCTTTATTGATTCCTGAACCTAAAAAAAAAAGTAATAATTTGAACTAATATTACCCTGCTATATCACAATACCTGAATATATAGCAAGCAGCACTGATCTTGCTGACAAAAATAGCTTGCACAAGCTCAAATCTTTCACTTCTTAGCCATTGCCCCTTAGTTTGCTTTTTGGCAGTTTTAAGACTGTCAACTCCAAGTGAAGGTCTGTGCAACAGCCTGGATTAAATTTTGCAGAAAAGTTAGGCAGTTTAATGCGAATTACATTCAGAGAGGGAATACCAAAGAAGAGGATGCAGACTGGGAGCTGCTGACACTCTCAAAACCTCCCCAGGAATTGGGAGGCAGGAGCGAAAGCTCCTGGGACACCTGCGGGAAACGCCGGATGGATCTGAAAAGCTGGTTGACAACAGCCTGAGACCTGCCACTGTGCGAGGTTTAGTAACTGCCAGCTGCCTCCCTCTGGCAGGACACAGGTGTGGAAGCACCATCAGGATCTATCCTTCTCCCGTTTATTCCCTACATAGGAAGGAATATAGTTCCTTCTTCCCGTACCGCTCACTAACGCCAATGTCCTAGGGCTGGGGAGCCAGTGGGAACACGAGCATCAGTGGAGAGAGCAGCAGAATTGGGTGAAAAAACACTGTGGGGAGGAAAAAGCAGTCCAATTACAAGTGTAAGCAAGGGAATAATTACAAGAGCTAAGTAATTAGACATGTATAAATTAATATGTAATTTAAACTGCTAGTGATAGTGATTAGTGATGCCTACAAGAACTAAATTTTTAGAAATCAAATCTTACACAGACAAATATCTTTCTGAATGGGTTGGTCAGTTACCTGTATAACTGGCTCAGTACTTCATATCTGATCCTTGTGGCCAGGGACTAACAGTCATTCTCCCCTAGGCAAGACAGGATCTGCTGACTATCAAGTCTGAATTGGAGGTTAAGGAGCTCTTTATGTTAGTTCTGGTTTTGGCATCCAAAACCTTGAGGGAAGACACCAACCTCCCTGAAACCATTTGAAACCTTACCATGGACTCTGGTAGACCCAGAAAGGGAGGGAAAGAGGATGTCTACTTTTAAGCAAGCATAGAAAACTGTAGTGTAGAGCTACGTGTTATTTCTTGGCATATGAGTGTGAAAAATGAGTCTGTCCTTGGGGGTGCTGGTCAGGCACGCAGCCAGGAGAGGCTGTGGTGGACATGGGGCTGAAGGTGAATGTTGAATAATTGCCTGGCCAGCCACCAACTTAACTATTTATTATCAGTGGCCAAGCCCAAACCCTTTGACTTCTGTGACATTTCCAGCCAGAGGGAACACAACAGCTACAAAACATGAGTGGAGCTGAAAGAAGCCTCCGTGCATGGCCTTGCTCAGCCCTTTTGCTTGTGGTGTGTGGAAAAATGTTTGCAGCGTATGTGCAGACACTCAGACTTCCTAACTTGATTATCCATGCTGCTTAAAATACACACACTCACATGAACTCAAACGCACAAAATCTCCACTTTGCCCAAGCACTGTATTCAAATTAAATATTCATCTCCCTTAAAAAGCAATTAAATTTTACTGTCTAGTAATTTGCAAATCTAAACAGCAAATGTAGAAAAATAATTAGCATAGTAAGAAATTGGTTATTTCTCTGATAAGCTCTTAAACCCTTTTAATTAAAATCATGATATTTTTAATCGCTAATGGGAATATTTTGTTTATAATAGCAAACATTTCTAAATTTTAATTTAAGTTTCAATCTAGTACCGTGATAATTGAGAAATGGCCTCTAGGGGGCAACAGTACCCAAAGAAAAAAATAACCTGCATCTCAACTCCACTGAAGGATTTTCATGCATGAAAGTGTATCCATGGGTTAACCTGCATGAACTCCAGCGAGTTTCTCAGGAACTCACACCATGGGGAAAAAATTGCCATTCATTTTAAAAACAGACTAACATAAACGTTAATTTTAAGCAAGGTGCAAGTATGCTTCCAGTAGATTACATATGCAGACTGAAATATAATTTCTAATCAAATATTTAGAAAGATGTGATTTCCTTTCAGACACATTACTTTAAAAACAAGTGAAGTACCTTGGAACTCTCCTATTGGGTAGCTTTCCCATTAAGTGACCCACTAACATCTGTATTTCCCATAACTGCCCTACTGATATGTAAATGATTAATGAATCACTGGCCCTTAGTGTCAGCTCCCCCACGCACAAACACGCACACACATAGGCAAAGGAGTCACACTGATAGCTGGTCCAGATTTGTACCCCTCCACTACTTGGTGTTCACAGGGGTGAGCCTTTAATCACATCACCTGACAATGAAAATATCCGAGTTGTGCTAGAGGTGTTTAAAAAAACAAACAAGCAAAAGAACACTTCTCAAGGCCAGACTGCCAGCAAGCATGCAGCAGCTAAAAGAAATATTTAGAAAATACAGAAGTGACTTGGGTGTCTTGAAACTGCTGTGCTCTATGCATGTTGATCCTGAGATGTTGCTGTCAACTTGCTATGTACTCATCTATGGATTCCCTTCAGTCTTCATCAGTAGTCATCATCACTGAAATACACTTTTGCTGCAATAGAGAAAAAACAGCTCGTTCATTATTTATTGCAATATTACTCATTACAATGTTTAACAACACAGTGAAGACTGCCTAACTTTGTGAGAAAGAGCTTAATCCCAAAAAGTCTAGTCCAAAACCACGAGGACCAAAAAAGAGGAAATGTTCAAGTCTGGTCCCTGCAAAATGACCTTGTTTCCATGTGCAAACGCAGGTACTCACTTGGCAGACAAGGTGATTGATTTTAGATACAAATAGATTGATTTTAGTAGCTGAAATTAAAAAAAGGACCAAAAAAAAAAAAAAAAAGCACTAAAGGAGAACAATGACAACAACATAAGCATATATGTTAATATATGGCATTCACAGAGCCAGAACTCCTTTTTTCCTTCTGGACACCATCCCTGAATATCCAGATTGACATACAAAGCAGGAAGACACTCAGTTCAGAGCAGGAATGTGTCCAGATACCATCCCTTTCTTTGATTTTTCAAAAGATTTGACTTTTCCAAGGAGCTCAGTCACTACTTGAGTATAATATTGTCCACTCCATGATCTTTTCTATGCATTTAACTTTTCTCTTTATTAATTACCTGATAGTCATAAATATAAACGTAAATTAAACTGTGTTTTTTTTTTAACTTGGCGGTTTTATCCTGGATTTGAGATCCTAATAGAATATTTTCTTACGTTTGAGCCTAAACACACTTTGAAACGTATTTTGGCTTCCATTCATCAAATTATCTTTTGCAGTTTACCCTGTCCAGGCTTGACAAAGCACTGATCTCTCATCCATTGAGCACATGACTCAGACAGCATAAAACACAATGAAAGCTGTGTTTCTCTGACTATAGAAGATTTTAATAAAAGGAAACTGCTCTTTGAAGAATGCCAACTTTTTTCATTCTATAGTCAAAGAGGTGTCTAATGAACCTTAAAATAAAGTGAAGTCAAAATGACTATCTTCCTACAAGTGCATTTACAGACAGTTCCAATGCCTTTAATTGAAATACTTCAGCAGGAGCTAGATTAGGCATCCAATTAGCATGGCATTAATAAAGCCATCTTCAATCAGAAGGGATACTGTATGTACTTCTTTTCCTGCTACTGTTTAAATAAAACCAAGAAATCTTAAACTTTTGGAAGAGGAAAAAACCTACCACATAATAATTTTACTTGAATTTAATAGCTTAAGATAATTGTGTGTGATACAAACCACATACTACTTGGCAAAGATACATAAGAATGTAATTATGTTGAGTAACATATGAAAAAATTGTTTTCTGTGTAATTAATTCAAATACAAATGAAAGTAACCATAGTTTGTTCCAGGATGAAGGCCATACCAGCCACTTATTTTGAGAAAACTTCTACAGATTTCTGCTCTGCTCAATTGTGTCCAAAGATGTTTTTTTTTCCTGGTTATTATTGACTGTTGCAAGTTTTGATGAACACAACAACCAATATTATAAGTACATATATTCAAAAATCCTACTGGTATATCAAATATTAATGAACTGTCTTGAATAATTTCTGACCAAATATTAAAATGGCCTTTTTCTAGATTACATGAGAACACTCACACTTTTAAAATCTAAGAAAAAGTAAAACCAAACAGTCAAACCTCAACAGCCAGCTAACCCTATTAGATACATGGGATTAACTAAACCAGAGGTAGTTTTCTTACAGAGATTTACTGGATGTAAAACAGGAGCTGGGGAGACGACTTGCAGCAGGTAACAGACCAGGAACACAGGTCGGTCTGACTAGCACCACACGTCTGCATTTCTCACACATCAGTTGTCATCACAGCGTGAATCCTCCTCGCATCCATGTGGACCATTACAATGGAATTTCCACCTGATGCTTATCAATACAACATGTCCAACCCCCTGTGCACTTAGTTTAAGCAATTCTCCTGGGGCTGTTAAAGTGGAAGCTTTACTAGAATTTCAGGTCCCCATGCAAATACCAATCTGATCATTT
This sequence comes from Crypturellus undulatus, assembly GCA_013389825.1. NCBI lineage: Eukaryota > Metazoa > Chordata > Aves > Tinamiformes > Tinamidae > Crypturellus > Crypturellus undulatus. The sequence continues at coordinate 59,804 of VWPW01030219.1, read as the reverse complement.
TCTTTTAGAAATTATTTGTCCTGATGTCTGGGTATGTCTTTTTTATTCTTTTATTATTTTCTATTTTATTTTATTTTATTTCATAAAATCTGGACATTTGAAATTGTCTCTTAGCAACCCATTTTGGTTTGTCATTTCCCTCTGTTTGGCTTCTTAAATGGTGCTTCCAATATTTTCCAGCATATTATCAACTCTCCTTAAAGCGATGACTAAGATAATATCTAAATTATTGGCAAGAATATCAATAACTGTATTCATTGTACTTGGAAAGGCCACAATAAGATGAGGACAGCTACTTCATTACTGTTTTGCGCAGAAGGTTAATGTTTTCTAAACTAAAGCTTAGACTTTCCCCTGGGTCTACAAAGAAACTTTTCGCCTTGCTCATATATTCCCAGCACCTTCCTTCACCTATCCATAGACAGAGGGCAATTTAATTACTTATCACCCCACACAGCGCTTAGAAAACACTGCACGGATATAAATGCTAGATCACTAGCATGCATTTTATATGTTGGCAGATCAAATGACATGAGAGTCACTTCTTTTGGATACTCAAGGTCCCACATAAATAAACATCCCTCATATAAAAAGCAGAAGTCATTCCAAATAGCTCAAGGCCACTGTAACAATTCCTGCTCCTCTGCTCTCCAATTCCACCCTTTGTCAGGTAAAGATATGTTGCAAACTCTTTCCAAAGCGAGCTTTTTCACAGCACACTCTGACATTAGTAAACCTGACTCATTTAAGTTAATTTATAGCAAAATAGGAAAACAGAACAGAACAGAGTGCTCTACAATGGAAAATTTATGCCAGCAAAAGTCTGTTCATCCATTAACTTCCATGGAAAGGCTGTAAGGCATACAATAGGCTGCTGATTAAACAAACTGAGTGTGCTGTTAATTCTCTACTCAGAGTCCCTGCAATATATGGTGCTCTCTTTGGGGCCCTGGCATTCCTCCCAGTTTAACGGGTGCCATTTAGCACATTGTTGATTAGTTTATCTATATATAAATATTCTCCAGTAAAATTGTAAAAATTCTGCACTCATTCCTGCAGCACATTCTGGGAACTAAAATATTTCCATCATCCCCAAATAAGCACATTACCAGAATCCTGTGAGCAGCAGTCTCTGGCTGGGCCTTTCACCCTATCCGGTGCAGCTGCTTTAGACATGGGCTCTCGCCCTCTGGAAAGCCCCTGCATGACAAGGAGCAGTTATCATTGTGTGCAACATAAAGCAGCTTTTTGGCACTTATCTTTTACCACAGCTCCCAAGACAGAAAGCCCAAGTGAAATTTTGGCTCACTTGGGCATCCATCTCTTCAGTCATCTGAATTTCAGCAAGTTGTAAGGTTCAATATATATATCAATATAAATCCTCCTTTCCATAACACACACATATACAAATTAAAAATCTGAACATCAATGAAAATCACTCCTTTTACAGAGAGGTCAGGGTGAAAGAATCATAGAGGAAAATTGGCAATTGTATTTTTTTTTACTTCTTGAAATTGTGAGTTTATATACACCCGGCCTCAGCCTTGTCCGCATTACAGTCATTTATAAGGCTTCCATTGAAACCAAGAGGCTAAAATTTGTCTGACCTTGCAAGAAGCCCTGTGACACATGCTAGCTTTGCTGAAGCCAGATCACGTTATATCACACCATCATATGACATAATACGGGAAGGGAACAGACAGCTCAGTGTCAACATTAAGCACTAGCGGTTGCTCAAAGTAAACAGTCAGAACGGATAGATAAGCTGTATGGATAACCAGGGTTATGTGTCTATTTCTTCCCCTATCACAGATATTTCATCATTATCAGATCTCCTGAGATCATTATTGCATTTCTGGTGGGAAGCTAATTATATACCTGTCATTCAAACAGAAGTAGCTCTGATGTTTCTGTCAAAATTACAAAACATCGCAATACACTGTTAAATGTCTTCTTCCACTTAAGGTCTTCATGTCTGGAGTTACCAAGCATTTTTGAGAAGCTGCTGGATTTTCATATACAGCAAGAGGACACTTGGTGGCACCCATTCAACATTGTTTTTCCTTCCCCCAGCTCTGATTCTGTGTGTTAAATTGAGTAGATGAATAATTCTCCCTAACGACATTCTCATGAACTTTGTCACTGTAGACCATCTTGTGCAGTCACTACTGAGTGTTGACTTAATCCCTAAGTTAAAGAAATCTGAAGTCACTGAATTTGTGTAAAAGAAAAGCGAAAATTAATTTATGATGGTAATCAAACTGTTATACTTGAGATGATATGCTTCTCTCTTCCTCTTATTCTGAAAAATCTTCATTTTTTCCTGCTTGGTTGAGTACCTCACATTTTTCTCTCCCTCTGATTAATTCCTTGTTTGCTGCAACTTGCACAAAGTTGCTTGAAACTGAACAGTCTATCAAACAAAAACACTACTGAGAAATAGGAGACTGCAAAGGTCATGGAGAGCTGCAATCCACTGAGCACACAGGTCACTGATTTGTACCTCTGGGTCACTCTCACCTGAAAACCAGTATTCACACCATATTCTGAGAAAGACACATGGGAATCAGCAGCACCTTACCTTTTTAGGTGAATGATACCCCTCCATAAAATCCTTGTTTTCCAAGAAGTGCCCAACTTGTTGATGGACAGCCCCACAGCCTCCTGGTGCGGGTCACGGCCTTATTGCTGACACCTGCCTGTTATTCCTACCCACACTGCTGAAAGACCTGGCGGTCAGTAGGGCAATTGTTTATTACCCTTAGCAGCAGGACACATTAGCTGAGGATAATCCAGTACTGTTAGATGGTGCAAAGCCGGATTGAAGGTGTTTCTGCTTGGAGGAGGGGGAAGACCAAGTCCAGATGTCCTGGTGACTCTCCCTTCACTGCACTCAACCTTCTGCAAAACCCAGGTTGCAAATAGGTCAGCAGCCACCAGCAGCTGAGATGTCCACAGCCGGAAAGGTTTTACAGCAATGGGGCACAGTCAAGCACACAAGGCATCATCTCAAAATACAGCATCACTCACCTTCCTACAGAGTAGGAATGAAACCCCGTCCCCCAACCCTAACGCCAAAAAAGCCACCCACAGCTGCTGCTCTGGGGTCTGAGCACCCACGGAACTTGACTATCCCATGGCCAGGTCCATGGTCCTGAGTGCCAAATCTTTGCTGACAAGAAACTTTCTCATTTTGTTTTGGTTCATCTTCAGCTTTAAGTCCTTTAGACAAAGTGCCCATTTCATTAGCTGTGTGCACCTGCCTGCACTTTGCCTGTATGCTCAGGGGTGTTTATATACTTGAGAAAATGCTCTGTTGACAAGACCGGTGCAGTTTTCCAATAATCAGCTCTTTAGTAAAACCCAGTGTGTATTTTTCAAACCAAACAAAGATTATAGGACTCTAAAAGGGCTACTCGCCAGCCAACTTTCTAATTTCAGCAATTTTCACTTCTAGACTGTGAAAAAGGAGTCTCATATTTAAAAATAAGAAAGTACTACTTTCTCATCAAACTCTTAGGTGGCTAACAGGCTTTTACAGTAATAATCTGAAAGAAAAGAAGTGGGGAAAGGGCTATTTTGAGGGAGACTCAGGGAAGCAAAACATGCTCAAGAAGAGCTACAAACAACATGCTGAAAATTAAATGGAAGGTGTTGATAACCCCATTGCCTCCAAAGCACCCACACGTGCTCTTCTCCCCAAGCCAATATTGAGTATACGCGTCCCTCCACGGACAAGGAGCTGCAGCGCGAATCACCAGGGACAGAGATTTTGGAAGTGGCTTTGATGAGCTGCTCCCTGCCAGGGAGGTGGGGCGGCTGGTCCACGAGGGCCTTCGTCACCATCACCCGTTCACGCTCGTGCGAGGTGTTGCGGTTACGTCAGATTCTCTTATGGATATTATTAGTTTCGTTAAAGGTTAATCGCCGGGAGATAAGGGCTCACCCCAGTCCCAGTGACGCTCCAGGCAATAAATAAGCAAATAAAAAGCACTCTTAAAATGTAGGCAACTCGCATGGGGCTGTATGCTCCCCAATAGATGGTGCCGTGGAAACAGTTTATGTTAGGACCCAGCATGAGGAGTCAGCTGGAGGCGGCTGTGTGGAGAGGAGCGCCGAACCGAGTCTCCCCAGTGCTGACAGTGGGGGGAAAGGCTGCAAAGCAGTGAAGCTCCTTGTATCTGGGTGAAACCCCCATTCCTACCGTGGCAGACACTGCTGTCTGCTTTACAGCTCAGCTGCTTCTCCTGCTTAGGTACACATTCTTGTCTTTTCATAATTATACTCAAAGAATTGTTTGGGGGAAGCCAAGGGCAATTAAAATTAAAAGTGAAGCTAAATTTGAAATCTTTGCTGGCACCACGGCATTTCTGACCAGCTTGTGACACGCTTGGCACCACACATGGTTGATGCCCGTAGTTAAGGCAGCGGATGTGGCACTGGGAAGCGCCGCAGCCACCACGCGTGCCACCTGGCACATGGGTGCAGCCCAGGAATCCTCTGCTCTGCCGCACACACCAGGCCCATCCCAGCACATCTGCAACCTGTTGAGCCAGGTGTTCCTACAGCTTCATCCGAAATGCTAAAAACTGGGACTTCATGGGGAAAAAAAAGGGAGCATGAGGTTTCGTAGCCTGCCTGGTTGTGACCCAGCATCAGGGAGCCCCTAAGTGGGCCTTTCTAGCCAGTCTGGCCAGATCCTGCTCCTCCTCTCTCTCGTGGCACTTGTACTTCTTGCCACGCACCACCTCAGTCCCTGAGCGCTGGGGACAGTGGTGCTGGTGTCCCTCACAGTGCGCACTTCACCAGGCGTTCACGGCCCCACATCTGCGGAGCGCACACATGGAAATCCCAGCAACACGGGGATGCTCTTCAAAACCAACATCAAAACATGTCTTCAGACAGAGGATGCTGCAACAGGAAGAGGAATGTGTCACGAGCTGATTACAAACCCCACCTGTCCTTCTGGGGCACAAGCGAAGTTTTGAAACTGCCTCTTTTTCACACGGTTTTAAAAGCCCTACCAAAACTTTAGGAGGCAAATTTCATAAAAGTCCATCACCTACTCAGGCAATGTCCCACTGCTCACTATGGCACCCAGAGCGTTGGTGTCCTCATGCGGCCTGCTTTCCAGAGGAAGGGTGACCTCCAGTCATGCATTCGGCAGCGTCACAGACATACCACATGTTGGTCCACTTCTCCTTTGCCCACGGAGAGGAGCGCTTTGGGGGTATCTTACACATCCCTTAAGCATTTACGCCAGAAATGGTAAGGTCAAAAAAAGGTGCTCTTCTCATGCAACAGGAGGTGGTGAAACCTGAGATGAACTCACGGCCTCTTTCACAGTCACGGTCCAGCCATCACAAACAACCGCCTTCTGCACAGGTACACTTTATCCTCAGTCTAGAGATCAAAGCACCCTCGTGCCTGAGGAACAAGCCTGTTGATCCTCATCCTTTAACCCAGTTCTTGAGCTGGTCTGAGACAATCTGTCAACTCTTGCTTCTGGCACAGCTATGCAACAGGCAAGGTCCGTAGTACATTTCTATCTATGCTCAGTCCAGATATCAACAACCTTTTACAGGAACTATAAATATTCTCTTTCCACTAATTGGATGGGAAAACTGGAGGGATTTTTTTGGTCACATTACAAATTCATTAAAGGGAACCAACACTACATAGGGGATGTGAAAAAAGAATGTGTGTATTGTAACCTCCTTCCGTATTTCTTTCCTTATTTGCCTTCCAGAGTACCTGATACTGCTTTTCCACCTGCAAACTATTAGCAAAAGGACATCAAATATATATTGCAATGCATACGTAAAAAGATGCTCTCCTTCTTTATCCTCTTCTAAAGTTTTAGAAGCAATTTTGATCTAAAAGCCTCCAAAATCAAAGAAGTGGCTTTACAACAACAAAAAAATCAATTACTGATGTACACTGAAAATATGTGTTCAACAGAGGAACTTTGTGTTTTGATTTGATTAAACACCACGGAATTAACTCTTAATATGGAAAACAAAAGGGTCATGCATTCATCAGCAATGAAAGAAAATTATGTCACCATGCAAAGGCATAAGCATGCAGAAGAAGATTGCATCCAGGCAATGTAAGAATTACAAGAGGAGAATCCTCTAAATCCAGTGAAGGAAAATAGCATCCTACCATCAGAGTGATGGGTGTACACTGGGTGTACACGTGGTATATCAGAGTGATGTTTTATCCCCTAAATATTGTTTAAGGGGTATCAGGTGGAGTTCCCACCCATGAGTTAAAAAAAATCTCCCTTATTTTTTTTAATCATGAAGAACCCATGTTTAGGCAGGTAGGATGGAACGTGATGGTATGGGATAGGATAGAATAGGATAGGATGTGTTTTCCTGCTGTTGAATCTCTTGCCATTATCCAGCAAGACCACTTACCATTTACAATATCTTTTCTAGAAGTCTGCCGGTCAAGCAGGATCATGGAAATTCAGGCATTCTGCTATATCTCACTTTCCTGGTTCTTTTGGTCAGCTCATGCTGGGCAAAGCCAGTTGATATATAAATTATTGAATAGGTTTCTAAACTGCTGAGACTCGCAGCTATTCGCTATGTAACATAACCAACTTCAAAGACAGAAATACACAAAGAGCAGGGAATGGACATGGAAAACAGGAGTTTTTACCATGCAAATCATTAGGGGTTAATTAGCTCCATTGTACTAAGGAGGTCAGTCAGCCACACTCTTCTGCTTGCTGTAGGAGTGCACTAATTGCAAATGTAGTTCACTGTCACAATTCCTGTGGAAAGAAATACGTGAGAAGCCCTAGTTTCAATACGATGGGGAAGATTATGGAAATCATCACAAAGAATGGGCAGAGAGGTCATTTTAATTTATAATGAAGCTCCAAAGTTAGTCTAATGCACTTACATGCTCATAGGGAGCATTTCTCTCTGCTCAAGTGGGCTCTATGTGCTTCGTTCTTCAGCAGCCAGCTCATGGAGAGTCAATAAATGAGAGAGTGATGTGGTGATCCATAGTGGTGAAACACGGAGGGGGAGCGAAGCCAGCAGTCACCACCAGATTACCTGAACTTCAACCTGGTGTGCCTCAGAGTGAGCAATGCCTAGGGATGTCACTGAAGAGGGCAGGAAATAAAAGTTGCAACCCCAGTCTTACTATACAACCAGCAAAAAGAGGGGAAAAAAAGGAATATAATCCCTTTCGATTCCTTTATCCTCTCTCTCCTCTGATGAATAGTATTTATAAGAGCTAAGGACGATGATGAGGTAAGAATATAACATAATGGCCTTAGCTCTTTCTGCATTACTGGGTACTGCTGCACATCAGGTGGGATAGAGCTGACTAAAATTTCTGCCTTCAGTCACTGGCTGAGTAACACAATCTCTGTGGCCAACTTATGCAAGTTCAACTGCAAATGCTTTTGATAACAGTGGTATAATGGCATGTGAATGTCAGCGTAGGAGGGCAAAATATTTTGAACTGCTCAGCTTTGCTTTATAAATATTTTTGGAAGCCACAACTGTGAAATGCTCCATTCACAATCAACACTAGGGGAAAAAAATGGCTTCTTATAAAACAAAGACACATCTGTCAGTGTGGTGGAGTATATGAATTTCCACAATCTGCTGCACAGAAAAAGTACTTTCTCAAACAAATTAAGTTGAAGGAGACAGTGAAAGAACAGCATGAAGCTCTCTATGCAATGTCAACAATAATTAACAGAGCACTTTATAGTCTGCCAACACTTCCCCTCAGTAAGGTGCTCTCAGATATTTGGTATGAGCAGGCTGTCCTCCTGCTTCACTCCTCCTGAAAGCTAAAGCCACAAGTGTTGACTTTTAGCAGATAGCCTATCATTAACTTTTTAAATGTTGTACACTGTGACAACCCAATGTGTTGCATTGGAAGAACAGAAGGAAGAGGACAAGAAGACCTTGAAACTGCTGCAGTGATTGAGAAGGTTTGTTCTGGCTTCTCTGTCTCGTACTGGGAAATTCTGGAGTGTTTTGCTGGTTTTTGAGGTGTACAAAAGTAAGAAAACAACACACTGCACAATATGCACATCCTACCAATCACTTCATTCCTAAATTTCCCTGTTAGGAACTTGGGAGAAGCTTCCTTGCTCCCTCATGGAACCATCTAAAATTTGGTATTTCCTTCAATTCCTACCGATTCTCCAGGGAACGGACTACAGACAATCTGCAGCAGGGAGTCTTTTCTCTGAGGTCGCTTGTGTACAACAGATAGGGCTGAGCTGAGCCTCCTTTAACACACAAGCTATGTATTGCCCCAAGGCTTCTAACCTGATCATGTTGTCTTTGTGTATTTACTGACCAAACTCTCAGCATTGCTATAAAAGGGAAGAGTATTCCTACAGATGAAAAAACTGCTGCCTTTTTTCCAGCAGAGAAGGTTCCACCAGGTTTTTCATATAGACCAATTGCAGCTGATTTCTCCCACGTGTAAGAGTGCTCAAAGGGTTGTCACGGAGACCACGGTCGTGCAACTTCACCCTGGTATTTGGAGGGCTTGGATGGTCGATCAGCCCATGACAGATTGTGCAGCTGTAGTACCTTGGCAAACAGACAGGCCTGGCATTTTTCAGTATTTTTCAGTATTTTACAAATACCCACTGTACCTCAAGTAATGTTACTTGAGCTCCTTTGAACAGCAGTAAAAACATGGTGACCAAGACTCAAGCATAGCCCACGTGAGGCATGGGAGTTACTCAGGAGGTCAGTCTGCACTCTTTGCATTTGCTGTTAGTAGCTCAGTTGTTTAAACTAATTCAGATAAAGTCCAGTCATGGTAATCACACTTAGATATCAGCATCCCTTACACAATACCTCCCTGAGCTCAGAAATTTCCATCAATCTCCAGCTTGCGCTATTGCTCTGTCTCCTCCACAGACCTCAAAACTTTCTTCCTTCTCCTCCTTGGAGCTATGACTGAGCCAAAATCAAAAATAGCCCTCATATCCTGTGGATTGGTATAGAGGTGGGAAACAAGGGCAGTGAACTTTGCACTGGCTGGGGCTAATTAGTGTGCAGACAGTCATTTATGATTAAGCTATGCAAAACAACTGCTAGGAGTTCAAGAACAGAGTGCCACAGTACAGAAAGGGCCCAAGGCACAGCCAAGCTGAGCAGCTCGCCCAAGTTGACCCAGTAGTTCAGGGATGGCAGTAGGAATTGGCCACTGGGTTCTGCCTCTCAAAACACGTCTGATCTCTAGATTATACTTTGATCTCCCTTTAGCAGCAGTGAGTAAAACCCCCTGCTATAAGTCATTACAGAAATTGCTTTCAAGTCACAGCCTCACCATTATCGCATCAGCGCAAGATCAAACAAAAAAGAGGGAAGCAAGAGAGGAAAGGAAGGGTTACTTTGTTTCATTTACTTCCACAGGCCACTCAACAAAGCAACAGAGGAAAAACTTTTTTTTTTTTTTTTTTTTTGTTAAGCAGAAACCTTTTGCAACACATCAAACATTTCTCCTGGGCGTATGTCATAGCCATCTTACTACAAAGGCTTTGTCCTTTGCCTTCATGACAGCCCAGATGTTTATTGGGATTTTCCATTCCCTAAACTCAACATCCATTTGGGATCTGCCATTAGGATAGACACAGCAATACATCAACAAAGTCCAAAATACAAAGTTCTTAGTGAAAATAAAGCAGAGTCAATGTGTTCCTATGCAGGCCCCAAGGAGGAGTTTCTGTCATTTCAACAGAAATAAAGAAATGTTTGGAGACTGAAATAGTCTATTTTTGAATGTGTTGGATTTGGAGGAAGTCAGTATGAGGAAACAATTGTTTTTGCTAATGGATTTTACTGCTAGTAGACATCTAAGTTCTCCAAGCAAGGTATGTGACTCATGTACACATTTTTTTCCTAGTTATTACATATTGTGTGGGTTTACTGTGCTTCCTACACAGCCAGAGCAATGTTCCAACTTCTTTATTCATTAGTACAGCCTATAAATCTGCAAATTATCAAGCTAAATAAAGAACACATAAAATACATCTGCATTGTTACATTTGCTTCTGTTCTCAAAACATCAGATAATAACATCTTGCATTTCCTCTCTTTCCCTGCCTTTTTTGTGTACATGAGCTCAATGCCTGATATACTATGGTGATCTTTCAAGAGATCTTGTTTCTCTTTTCGGTAAGGCATTCTCCCTTCTAGACACACATCAGGGGCTGTAAAGAGCACGTAAAGGGCCATGTAAAGAGCTGCAGGCAGCAGGCAGCAGGAGGTGGTATGGGGTGGTGCACACAAAGCCCATCTGCTCCTAGGTGTGGACAGCAGGTATCAGGACCTGAGGTACTTTCAGTCCTCCAAAACCAATCAGCAATATTATAAGCACTCCATCCCAATTCCCAGTATCACACCTATTTCATTAACTGCATGAGTTTCCACAAGATACTTTGTCTCCTGAGACCTCTGTAAATTTAAACATTTCTTCCTAGAAGAAATTCTAGTGTACACCAGAAAAGACAGAGTGCACTTACTGTAGAAACATGTGATATGCAGAAAGAGTAGAGACGTATGAAGACTTTTTCTTTGTTTCTTTCTAGAATATCAAAATCTCATCTCAGTTCTCTGATAGTTCAGATAGGTGTTTTCCAGTTCTAGTGGAGGAGTAACCATGAGTGTTTCTCAGGAAGGTCAAGCCACCAGTTACCCTATGACCTTCCCCACCTTTGCCCGGGTATGTTCTCATATTAGATTTCCAAATATCAGCATACCAAGCTGTGCATGCCTTTGCCTCAGACTTAAAAGACTAAATTATCTGGTCCACCAGACTTCAGCAAATTCCTCTAGCCTTGTCCATGAAGTATAAGACCCAAGACTTGTTACTGGTGACAGCTGGTGGCAGCTCTTTTCCAGTGAGTTTGGGTGAATTCAATTAAATGGCTGTACTCCTCAGACATGCCAGTGGATGCGTGTGTCATGCCCAAAATCCTGTATTTCAGATCTCACAGTGCTTGCACAAAATTGGTGGTTAAACTTCTGGCTGCTCTTCCAGTTCAGGACTAGTTAGGAAAAAGCAGCATGTAATTCTCTGGCAACAAGAGTGGAATAACAAAATTAATGGGCCTCTACAGCTATTCCCACCTGTTCTGAATGCAATGTCTGTATATCGGATGTAAACCCACCCATGAGTCTATCTTTGATGTTAGCTCAAACTGTAACAAAAAAAAAAAGCATAACTCAGCCGTTCCTCCTTAGGAAGAAGTGTGCTAAAGAGCAGGTTGGCAGGTGGGAATTTCACCTGTCTTTACATAACACTCATGGTGGGCCTGAGTCCTCTCTGTAGAAGAGGGGATTGCAACAGATGTGGCAAGAGCAGCAGCAATACGAGACTGATACTGAGCAGATGTACAGTAATAGATGAAGATGGAGCAAGACGAGAGTGAGTCAGCAGAGGATATTTGTCTTCTACACAGCGTCCGAAAATCTGGCAGGCTGTTACAGGAAATTACACTAATATTGAATCATTGTTCTGTGCAAGTCATTGTTCCAAACAGAGGTTTTCCATGGTGAGGAAGTTGTTGCTAGCCTTCACAAAACTGGGTTACACTTTTATTTCAAAACATGCCCCAGAGCATCCAGTCGACCCTGTGCGGGAAATATTTGAAGTAACTGAGTAAAGAGTCTGACCAAGACATTCTAGGGATACATGCAACAACCCCTCCTCATTCTACCTGGAAAAGACAAAACAAGACTGTGACCATTCTCTTCTAGGATTCCAAAAGAGAAGATCAAAAGCACTTGAAAGCATTAGTAGACCACCCATAAAATGGAAATTTGTCTCATGACAAAAGAACTAAAATTGTCTGGTTTTTTTCCAAGATATATTTCATCTTTTCCATGGAACCTAATTGCTAATAGACATATTTTGATTGGAATATTCTCACTTGAAAGTATTGACGTGGTGACTGGAAATATGGCTTGCTCAGTTTGAAGAACTGGCAGATAACTCTTAAAAGAGCACCAAGACTCAGAAGGTGGAGGGAAAATTTACCCAAACTTAACAAACATGTTTGAATCTTATTTCTTTCTAATGGCTATTAGATGGTGAAAGTGCAATAGAGGAAATTTGCTGACAGTAGAAAATTCCCTTTTTCTCAAATATAACAGTAATGAGGCACTACGGCATAGGGGAGAAAACAGGGAGCATTTCATCCTGAGTATTCTTCCTCTTGGACCACATGGCCTTTGGCAAATCTGGACTGCGATCTTACCCAGATTTTAAATAGTCAACTTTCCAAACAAAAGGTTGCAGCAAATACGTTTATAATTAATGACAGAGCTTGGAAGAAGCCCAACAATGAAAGCAATTCTTGTTTTCTAACCTGGAGAACAAGCTTTCTATAAACACACACAGTGAAGGAGATTACCATAGTAATGAAGCAAAGCAATGAAGTGAAACAGGATACACACACTCTGCTTGAAAAGGTCTCAGGCTTCCAGCTATTCCCAGCCGAGACGCAAGCAATGCAGCGCGGATAGGTTGGGGACACAGTGCGAGGGGAGGTGCATGGAGGCAGCTTCGCCACCACAGCAACCCGTCCTGGCACGCCACACTCCCGGACTGAACCCACTTCCCAACCCAGCTACTCCTGGTGGGAATCGCTGCTTGCTCTCTGCCATCCCGCATGAGCCAGCACTGTGCAGACCCGCGTAGCTGCCATCGTTCTTTCTGCAGAGCTGCTTTTCATGGTTATTGCCACTTGTCTGGCTGAGGCTTTAGACTAGATATGGGGAAAAAATAACAACAAAAACAAAAGGGTATGGTTTGGGTTTTGCAAAAGTCAAACCAAAGCTCTTTCAGTTCCAGATTCCATTTCTTCTCCTGAACCCTGAAAGTCAAAGCCTGGGTGGTTTGGATAAGTGCTTCTAATTCTGACATGTCCGTATTTAAAAGAGGAAGCAGGGTTTGTTTGTAAAAAGCTAAAACTAGGATGGTCTGGAACCAAGTCTCTCAAAACAGTTGAGGAAGATTCAGACAAGCAATGCCAGGATTTTTCCCTGTCTCTCTCTCCTGAATTTTTATCCCATCCATTTCACGCTCTCTATTTCTCATACGCTGCTCGCTTCTCCTCAATTTCCAATGAAGCTTGAAATTAGATTTGTTTTACTTCCTTGTTCACAAACAGCTCTCCAAGCTGCAGATCTCGGTGCGCGCCGTGCACCTGAGTCACCGCGCCGCTCTCCACCCGCTACCTGGACGGGCACACAGTGCTGCAGCCCGACATCAGCTGGCAAAGCACCAGCACTGCGCAGCTGGGAGAAGGGGAATTCTGATTTTAGCCAGGCAGAGCTACAGCTATTTAACTGCAAGGATTTCAGCCTGGATTTACGATGTCAGAAGTTGGCCTGCGATGTGGCCCAAGATAAAAACAGCATTCATTGTCACAATTTATAACTTCATCAAGAGTTAACTTGGGAACTGCAAGCTGGCAGCAATAATTCTTACATTGCTGCAAACTGTGTTTTCATCATTTTTTGTTGATACTGGCAAAACACTTGTTTTGGCTTTCTGCATGTTGCAGTCATTAGTCTAATATAATGTAGCCACTCTCAGATATATTTAGGGGAAGGTCATTTTTATTCAACTGATTATGTACTGGAAACTTAAATAAACAACTGAGCTAAAGGCATCAGCAGTCCCACTCCTCCATCCATGCCAAAGTGACTCCGTTGCAAAGTTGGTCAGTTCAATCAGAGGATAAGCCAAGCAGCGGTTATGTCAGCTGGAGGAAAGAGGATATCACATTTGTTTTAACTTGAGGAATACCTGGAAGACTGACACTTTATAATGGCAAAATACACCCCTAATCACAGAGACACTCAAAGACAAGTCCCGAGTCAGACTCACTAACTCTAAACTCAGTGAGATTTTGCCTCCTTTTCATAACCAGTAAAAATCCCTATGGAGATTTCACCTGATCAGAATCATGATCATTGGTTCCCAGATTTTAGAGACCCTTTCAAGACAGGACACTACCCTTACAAATGGTATTTGGGGGGAAGAAAACAGCCCCACTTTCAATTCTGCATGTCTACAATCGTAGAAGTTACAAAACAAATCACTTGTGAGAAGCACTTATCTTTTATGCTCATTAGATTGCCATCCAGCGATGACTGAACATGATATTTAAACAGTGGTGTTTTTGCCAATGAGTTACATGATCAACACGAACTGCTAATGTTTTCTATTCTAAACCTTCTCAAAATGTCAAGTGTTCTCGTCAGTGAGTGGAAGTGGCATAAAAGTAACTTTTGAATTTGCTGTTGATGAGATACCCTTGGGGAACTCGGTATATATATACTGAAATCGTATTCACAATATGCTCTAATCTTCCCTGCTGCAAAAGGATTAGGCTCTTCACTCACATTTCCATTAATGGCAATGTAGCACAGCCTGGGTCTTCCCTTTCAGAAAAGACACTGGATGCTCTTAACTAGCACAAGTCCTACTTTCCTGAATTTACTCGACCTCCTAGGAAAAAGAAAAAAGTAAGCTAAGGAAATTGCTTCTGAAAACCTGGGTCTAGTACACTGTTACCATCCTCCCTATGACAGCACTGTCCATTATTTTTATTTTTTTTAACAAAGCAAATCACCAAAACTGCAGAAACTCACAGTTGTCTGAAACTTATGCTTCAGTGCAGATTTGCTGCTTCTTCATCATTCTGCAAGTTAAACCAACAGGAAAAGCCCTTCTTTTGGCATTATGTGGAAACATTCTCAGGCATGCAGGGGACCTGGGCTCATGCCCTGGTCTTCTGAGGGTATCACCCATGAGCATGGACGTGGTGTACAGAGCTTCTCCTAGGACCGTGCTGAGGCCACACACCAGGCACCCCTGCATGTGACTCTCCCAAAGAGCCCCAAATGCCACAAGCCTCTGTGCATGAGTTGGAGAGAAAAACTGCTATTTTCTGTTCTTCTTCCACACGCAAGTGTCTGGTTGCAGGCACAGATAACAGCACAGTGGACACAGATGGAGTCAAATGCAATTAATTCAGAGCAACAACAGAGCAACATAATTTGGCCCAAAGCATAAGGGTTCATGAAGATGAGTTTTAGACATAATTGCACCTCATGACTAAACTGCAAATAAATATACAAGCCAGAAAACAGAGGAGGACCAGTTATGCATTTTATTATACCCAGTTTTCCATCTGCACTTTTCCATGCAGCCTGTAACGAAAGCTAATGGGGATATTGGCTCCATTAAATTAACATTTCAGAACGCAAGGACTCCCAAGCTGTGAACGTGGCTCCCTTAACACCGGTGACACTCAGTGCCAGCCTCTGCAGCGCACACAGGCTGCCACACGTGCCGAAAGCCCTGGCAAATACTCCACTGCCCTCTGCAAGCCTGGAGGTGCTGGGAGGGCAAGCAGGCCTCCAGAAACACCTCGGCGTCACCGCGTGTGCCTGATGGTGCCGTGGACTGGTGCACGGGGAGGCTCATCGCCGCGGCATCGAGGTCAATGAGATGCATCTGGGCTGGCCAGGGCAGCGCGGCCACGGAGATGGCAGCACGTCCACAGCATCCCAGCTTATCCCCCTCCAGGATAATGACCTGCTCAGGCCCGCGGGAGCGAAACTGGGTCACCAGGGCTTAACCGCTCGCGACCTCGGGCTGTGCGGGGACAGCTCCACTTAGAGCATCGGCGCATGGAAGAGTGGGGACAGCAGCACTGCGGACACCCTGGGTCCACCAGGAGCCACCACCACTTTCCTGTCCCAGCCCCTCCGGACACCCTTATTCCTGCTGAAGAAATGCAGGTAGCATGAGGTGGGTAGCTCAGCCCATCTGAGCATCAGAAAGTGCGTGATGTCCACTGGCAAGACTCTGGCTCCTGTCACAGACTGCAACTAGTGTGCAAAGCCCAAGGCATGCTGATTATAGTTTAATAGTACTTTTTTAACTGAAGTGGAACCGTAGGAAAAAAGCAACAAAACCCACTGATTTCTGCCATGCCACCCTGGCAAGTCCATATAGATTTTATTATTTATAGCCTCTTTTCCTCCTGTGCAAATGCAGAAATCCCTGATTGTGTGTACTGGACTGTTGTGCATCAAAATGAGGGATTTGCATGTTTAACTGCCTAGATTTGTATCCTCCTACCCAGTTTGCATATGCAAAGGAGAGGATTGTTATATTTATCACAGCATACATGAAAGGAAGAGAGATAAATGACCTGGTTTGCAGAGGTGCTGAGCATATGCAGTTCCCATTTATTTCAACTGGAGTGTGAAAAACAGGCCTTAAGTGACTGGCCCAAGCTCACACAATGAATGATTGTCAGTGCCAGGAAGAAAAACTAGAAATCCTTCCAGTCTAATCCTACCAGCCTAAATCCTTCCCAGTCCAAACTCTAGTCTCTCCCAGAAAAAAAAAAAAAAAAAAAGCTGTACAAGCTGTACAACAGCCTGACCCCTCTCTCATTTCTACCTTAGCTTGCTAAGAGAACCAGAAAAAAAAAACCCTAAAAAATAGGACATGAGAAAAATCCTGCATAATCTTTAATGACTAGCAAATAATGCCAAGTAGGGCAAGTAAATATGTGTGAAGCATTGCTCACACACCCAGCAACTTGCATGTGTGTCACAGATGGTTTTACTGAAGAGCCAAACGAGAGAGACAGAAAGGAAAGGAAAACAAGTTATAGTCTAGATAAAAAGAAAGATAGAGAGATAAAGACATTTTCTAATGTTAAAAGAAGAAAAAGGAACTTAAAAACACTACAAAAGCTTATGATAAAAAAATATTCTCTCTCCTTGATAACATGTAGGCTAATCTCTACATAAATAGAAATATCAGCCCTTTGAAATGGCAATGATTTGCTTGGAAAACATTCATTAAAAACGTCCTGCAATTATTGACTCTATCATTATTTCTTGGCAGCAGCTGAGTCTCACTGCATCTTATGTTATTTTTCCAATGAAAAGCTAAGCATTGTTTGAAAAAAATAAAAAAATTAAAAAAAACAAGGACATTGTATTTGAAATATGTGCTTGGTGACATGTAGCTGATTGCCCAAAGGAATCAGGATACATATATTTGTATTATTGTACACGTGAGTAGCTTGAATCATGTACTGCTCACTCTCTTTGTTTGGATTATGCAGCTTGGCTGGGCATCCATCCAAAAGATTCACATTAAATTCTAGCTATATTCAGCACAAAAGTCATCCAGCATCAGAGGATCAAAGTTACATCAACCAACAAGCACTAAGGAATTGATAAGCCGCTAAAATTAGGTCATCTCCTAGCAGCTGCTTTTGATGGATGAAGTAGAATTTAGCCTTAGGTTTTCTATTTAAAGATCTGTTACAGCATCTTTTCCTGCAGCTACAATGAGAACACAACAAAGTAAAATGCTTCTGATTAAATGTTTAATCATTACTCTTTACTCTTCTGAGTGTTTCTGCCATGGCACAGATTTAGTGCAATCAGTATTTGCCGCCTTCCTAGCACTTTAAAAACAGACATTAAAATAAGCAAGAAGAATTTTAATTCTTAAGTTGTAAGAGCTAAGAGAGGGTGTTTTTTTATTAACAACAACAATATTTTTTGTGTAGTTTTGGGTTTTTTTTAAAATATGTGAATAAAAATCTTGCAAAGCTGTTTACTTATCGTTGTCAGAGAGGCAGCCTGTCACTGCAGCTAAAAATGAATCTCCATGCAACTCTATTATTAGTGTGTCCATTCAAATAAATCACTTCATCACCAGGAATCACATAAACACAAATTACATAAATCCCCACACAACTGTATTTGGGACTGCAGCAGCCTTTACACATTTACGATTTTCTTTGTGGCTACTCCATGTGGAGATTAAACTGATCAGCGCAGACTTCCAAAGGCGCTCGCGGGTCGCAGGGCCCTCTCGGATGGTCAGTGGCTGGTGCCGGGACCCCGGTGTGGAGGCCAGGAGCAAATGTCCGAATGAGATGTGTCTGCAGTATCAGCCAAGTACAAGTGGTACCACCAGCAGCAGCCTTTGAAGGGAGACCAAAACACAGAGCGAACAAAAACCCCAAACTAGCTTAATATACACAGGATTCGCCCTTGAGCTGGCCTGTGGCTCCTGTGGGCACGGACATTGCCCCAAAGCCTAGCAAAGGAGTGCAGGGGACAAAAAAACCCAAATAAATAAATATATATGTATGTATATATATATACACACACAAACCTGCCCACTGGAAAAGAGAAAGCAACAGCAGAAGATATGTCTTTTCAGGTAAATAAATAAATTAATTAATAGTGAGGTAGTCAGGGAGAAAGACTGAAAAACATTGTACGTGGAAATATGAAATAGGCTACATAGCCTGTCATTCTACGTGCTACAAACACGTATGCGGTTATACAGCAGCCATGGCCTGCTCCCTCGTGCTGGCCTCAGGAAGGGGCTGCCTGCGGGGAAGTCTCACAGCAGACAGGAGCTCTGAGGGCATTTTGATTCCAAGCTCCACGTTTGGGTGCTGTGCCGCATCCCACTACAGAAAGCAACACCATGCACCGAAGACCAAAATCTCCGCCCAGCTGCTTACAGCTGCTTACGGCTTCCTCAGCTGAAACTCTAAACTGGCGCAAGGGGGAGAGTACATAGCACGTCAACACCAGACAACACATCAGAACCCTTTGTTTTTATTTTTTGAAGAGGAATAGTCTTTACGACCAGGATTCAGATGAGTTTAGTTCGCTGGCGGAGCTCAGTGCCGCGGCCTGCGCGGGTCCCCAGGCAGGCAGCGTGTGCTGCTGCTGAGGAGCTCTGAGGAAAGCGCCGCCGGCACACAGCTCGTAGGCGCCGGCGGCGCCCGCAGAGCAAGGGGCACCTCTGGCTGCGGGGGGACACGCTGATGCCACCCCTCGAGCTCACACCGTCCTCAACCCCTGACGCCACAGCCGAATGCTGTCTGTTGTAACGTCTGCGCTCTTGCGCGGCTATGGCCGCCCTTTTTTCCTCTTAAGGGTATCTGATATAAACTAGGGATTAAAGTTTTGACAGCCCTAACAAGAAGCGGGGGAAAAAAAATGCCTTTCCTGCCTTCCAGCTGCTCTTTTTGGTTGATCTTAGCACTAATGCCCTTCTCGCGTATTTGTTTAATAACTGAGCTAACACATTTTCTGCTAACAACTGCTCAAGGTAAAACTGGCTAAAGGAGCCAGAGCGAGGCAAGAGTCTGCTTACTTCTGAAAAAGGCTCCATTGACATAAGGAAATTATGTCATTACATAAGGAAGTAACGCTGGTGCCCTCTGTTGTGAAATATCCGAACCCTTTTCAAGGGAATAAAGGCACACATTTTTATTAGATCTGCATATTTGTATGGGAAACTCCCACTATTCTGGATGATAGCTATAAAGCTAGTATTACTGCGCCTTCCATTCTCTACAGCTAGAGAATGTTTTCTGTTTTTGAGAGTGATGAGCCCTATCACAAATCAGAACAGCTCAGTTCTGAATTTTGTACTGAATCTGATATTAATGTTCATATTGTTGCAATATTCTTTAATCTATGACCAATAACTCAACTTGAGGTTTTTGTTATTGTGGTGGTTTTGGAAAACTTCAGAAACTCAAGAGTCTTTCCCTATTTTTTTTTTTTTTTGCAGCCACTTGATGCAACAAATAATAGTAATTTGGGGATTTCTAAAGAGGAGGAATATCAATACAGTAATTTCTCCTTTCATTCCAGTTAGTCATAAAAAGAGAGAAAGAAAATAAACTTCCCTACCCATTCCCCATCCTATATAGGAAAATTTTTGTTTAGCATACCTAGAACTTTAGTTTTCAGAAAACACTTCTTGCAAATAACAATAGTAATTATTGTTATTCTAATAAATCACAATTTATTTCCAAATAAAATTAAAATAATTAATAGCAAATTACTTTTTTTCCCCAGCTCTGTCCTCTATTCAGCAGGTACCAAAGCATTGGCACTTGTAGGTCTCCTCGCTAGCCCATAGGAGCTTGCTGTGCATTACGACCCACCGCACAAACCACAAGCCTACTGACACGTGCCAGTATGTGGACAAAAACTGTGGTTCCCCATCTTCTAATGGGGGGCAACGCCTGTGGTTCCCAGCTCTTCTGGGAGCTGCTCCTGGTGGGAGGAGCAGCCCCTTTTGGCCACCTTGTCCAAGCACGAAGCTGTATGCCCCTACCCAAGCTGTCTGGGAAAGACCGGCTGTCCTGCTGCTGCTGAAGAGCGGCAAGGAAAGGTCTGATCTTCTTCGGGTGAGCAGACGTCGTGCAAGGTGCAGACATGCCTCCAGCTTGCTTAGAAATCCTCGACGGAAAATGAGTGTTTTTTTGTCACATTTGCAAAGGGAAAGGATCTCGTTGCTTGCACAGCATATCATACTGCAGAGCGCTGCCCAGCTATAAACCCAGCCGAGAGAGGAGGAAAGTGTTTATAGAAAACAGGGCCATTTTACACAGCCACACTTTGATGGGTCGCTAATCTAAGCAAGCCATAAGGAAGATTAAAGTCAGATGACAGTGCGAGGCTTGGCCTGCGGTCGTGTGTTTCGTGGAATCAGCAGGGCCAGCTGTTTCTGAGGAGGAGCTGTGGCTTTTCTGTACTTTAGAGGAGGCTGGAGAAGATGGTGACGGTGAAGGGGACATTGAGGCTGCCAAAGGGAAGCCCATGAGCACAAGGAAGTCAGGAACCCAGCTCCAAGTTTTCCATCACAGACCCATATCCACTTAATATACTCAATACAAGTCATGCATTCCTCTTCTCGGGATCTCTGTCTCAGCCCAGGGAATGGGCAGTTGCTCAATATTTATGTTTATCTCACTCCTTCAGCATGTGATGTCAGGCGCCATTTACTGCATGTCTTTCAAGCCCTACCTTCAAAAGAGATTTTTATTTTTTCTGGACTTTTTCCTGCCTCTTACATCACTTTGCTCTTTGTTTGCTTGTTTTCAAACAAACCCAAACACTTTTAGTAAAAGTGAAACATCCTTATTACCGTTTTTATATACACAAAAAAACCCACATTAGAGCAAGAGCAAAGTCAAATTTGACTAGCGTATGAGCTAATTTGGGGGCTGGTTTTAGTTTTCAGGACTTGATGGCACACTGTGCTTCCTACACATGGTTCTTCCTGGCATCAGCTTCTGTTGCGGGGGTCAGCATTTCTGCAGGTCCATCCGCTACCTCTAAACATGGACACTCCCGAAACAAGAACCTAATGTGCCTATATATGAAAATGTTCTTTTGAAGCCTAGGAAGTCTCTTGTTTACTGTTGTCTCTCATGCTCAAACAAATTTTTTTTTCCAGCTCTATTTCTCGCCCATTCAGTGACTTCATTTCATTGAAGCCGTCTTCTTCCTTTTTTGGCTGGGGTAGTGAAAGCAATCACTGGATGAAAAAAACATCACTGAAAGGATATCTCCACATTGGGTCCAGTTTTCAGCTTCAAATAACTGCTAGGAGCAGCAATTTAAGGGGAATTTTCCAGTGAAAGGCCTCTCCTTCAAGGCATACTTGGTAGGTCAATGCAGGGGAGCTGACACAGGAAATTCTCATATCCCTTTGCCTTTATTAATAGCCATTTCTACCCTGCAACTTGTTGCGGTAGGTGCAGAGCCCATCTGGATGTGTCCTGCCCCCTTTAACTTTTTCCAGCTGCTTCTTCAGTGGGGCTGGGGTTGCCCTTCTGGAGCCAAGACTTGCAATTGAGAGTGGTTTAGAAGGGAATAATGAAACTAATGTAAAGGAAACCAAGAAAAAAATAAAAATGTTGGCTGAATACAAAGGAAAAAGTTATCACTGTCAGGAAGTTATTAAAATTTGGATCAGACATCCAAGTGAAATGGTAGAAGATCCTCATCTGAGACCCTTGAAACTGAAGTGGACAAAATAGACATTTTAAATGGGCTTCCAGGAGGTGATATGAGCATGTCCTGCCAGACCTTTTCCAGTTAAGATTTCCAGGATTAAAACTTGTAATGCTTCCAACTGCCTGCATACGATCTGCTTAATTGTGGTGGTCAAGAAAGGGACACTCACAACCACTAAGCAGGGGGCTTTCCCTTTTATTTGCAATAGCAGTAATGGGTGTACGAAATATTTTACATCCTTTTTCTTTGCCATATATAGCAATTATTCTGTCATCCATCAAATGTATACAAATTCCTTTTCATATGTAAATACACCATTTGCTTCACAGCCCTAGCCAAACAGTTGTGCGGTGCTTTGTCAGAAAGATAATATATTTAATCACCGACTGCCTTGTTTCCATTGTATTGAACAGGTGTTGTTTAATGGCACTGCCATTGTAACATTATATTCATTTATTAATGTGAATGTAACGAACATATTGTAGAGACATGAATGTGCTGGTCTCATGGTTGGGGTTAGTGGTTTTCTTATGATGTGGTAGGATAGTGGCTTAGATTCAGAGCTGTGGAGAAGCAGGAGTTCATTACAGCAAGTCCAACTGATGTGGCTAGTTTTGGCCTTTGCTTACTTTTGAAAAGCTGAAAACACATGAAAGACTTCATTGAAAATGTGCAAGGTATTCAATGTGGTTAATTCTACATTGGCTTCATTCCTACCTTCTTTCAGGACTGAGTATGTGAGTGTGCTTTCTGAAACAGCAAAGCCAATCTGCAATAGATTCAAGTTGCTTTAAGGTATATGCAGTCACCCTAGGCTGCTGTCCTATTTCAGGGAACAACTTCAAAATGATGGAGAAAGTCAGTAAATCATCAGCTAAAACTATGTAGCAATGCTTCCTTGGGCAGTGTAGGTACAAATGCTTTTCTGCTTTATTTATTCATTTTTACACACACACTGCCACATTTTTAAGAGTTACCACTCTGAGTGCTCCCTACTTGGAAACGCAGCTCAGCCATCTGCCAAGGGGGCTACAATTGCCCCGGCAAATCAGGTGAGTAAGTGGAATGAGTTAAGCACGTGATTTTTCTTGCTGCAGAAAATCATCCATTTAGCATCAGTCCTCAACTGATGGCCATCAGGCCACAACTCCTGCAGGCAGGTGCGTGCCTGCAGTGCCCACTTGGCTGATAGAGCTCAAGTGCCTACTTCAGCGTCCTTGGACCAGACGTGACATCTTCTTCTACAAGTGCTTTATGTTAACGGTGACACGCTACAGAATCAAGCTCTGTGGGCATTACGCAGTGCATTAGACGTATTGTGCTCTTCCTTTTTAGAAGCAATGCCTTTGAATTTTAGAGGAATTTTAGAGGAAAGATTAATAGATACAACTAAACCATCACCTCTGCTACACCATTTGTTGTGTGACATATTTTTGCTTTTGTTGTGTTTGGCAAATGAACAGCCTTAATCTTGTTGATCTCTATTTGCACAAATCCATAACGCTAACTGCATAGCACTTTCTATCAGTCAACCTTAGGCACTTTCTGGTTAAGCAAATGACATTATCCCATGAATGGTGTTCATTGCTTCTTTCTGGATTCCGAAAGTTCGCACTATTTTACTTCTAGTGAGAGGCGCGGGACAAAACAAGGTAGCTAGAAAATAAAATATTACATAATACTATGAAAACATTTTCTGCATTCTTCTCTTGATCCTTCTTTAAGTTGTCAGAGACTGATTGAATGCCCTGATGAATAGCTGCCCAGCTTTTCTTCTTTCTCAGACTGAAAAATATTTTGGCTCCATTTTCTTCTAACTAACACTAGCTTTGCAACCATCTATCTCCAGTGTCAGCTGAATTACTTCATACTTACAATTGAATAAACGAGAGGAGAAACTGATCCATTACCTCCTTGCTTTCCAACTTTTTCCCATGGGGCTTGAGATCAAGGAGGAGAGTGTCTAATTCAAACTGGAGTGAGATTACTGCGGCTTTCAAGATCAGTTATTATTGGGACAGAGGGCAAAAGCCCCGGCATGATGATCCCACAGCCCCAGACCTGGGAGTGCAGCAAGGAATTGAAGGACGACAGTTGACTCATACTGTTGCGATGCTCACAGTAATTGTGGTTTGACCTGCCATGGCTATAGGGTACATGCAAAAAATGTGGACTTTACTCCAAATTCCCTCACTCCTCTGATTTTCTGTCTTTTACTATGTCAGCTACAACCGTTATGTCTTTAATCTCAGACTAAGCTCTATTCTTGATCTCAAAACTTTTACTGTTTAACTCAAGCAGCTGCATTAGCCTTGTGGTCCACCTAATTTCCTTCTCTCTTCCAAATATTTTCTCCATGAAAGATGATTTTCTGGAGATGCCACCCAGACCTAGTAAAGGAATTGTCATTCAAAGCCACACCAGTTTGCGCTGTGTTGTAATGCTGATATCTCACTCAGATGTTCTTTAAAAGCTCACAGCTCCTTCAAGGACTGGCTAGATGCCACACAGACACATCCTGAAACACGGTCTCTTCCGAGAGCAGTTTGTCTGTCTGAACAATCAGGATGGACTGTGGCCTTGTCTTGGGCAGGGAGCAAGAAAGCTGGGAGCAAAAGCACTTCTTGGCTTTCCAGCACAATACTGGATCTGACCAGCCATGTCAGGCTTTGTCATTTAGCTATTTTCTTCCTGAACTTCTTTCTAGTCTGAATGAATTTTACACCCAGGCTGCACAATAGTTATCCATCAAATAACCACTGGGCTGGACTGGAAGCATTTGCTAGTAATTTGGCTACCATTCCTCCCCAGCAAGATGTAGACAACTGTTCTTCGGCTCAAATGATTCATTATACATGTTGTTTTATCATCTCTTTTCTTTTTATCAATACCTCAGCTTTGCCATCTGCAAAGTGACATGTCAGGACAGATTTTTTTAAGCATGCCTGTCACATAAAGTGGATTAAAAATCACCTTCTCCAAAGTGAAATGGAGAGCACAGCTTGGTTTACCTACAGGATCAGTCTGCAACTAGGACTTCAAAGGCAGGGACACCAGGGACTGCTAAATCCATACACTGCCCTGAGCAGACTTTGCTCAAACATCTTTGCTACAGAGCCACAAAGGCTAAAACATGTCTGCCTCGTCGCTGAATGGGAAGTGGAGAAGAGCTTTTCTCCAGTCTGCCCCTTGCTCTGGAGAGCCTAAAACACACAGGTCCGAGAGGGCCCTCCAAACTAACTGGCCTGTGTCAGGCAAATAAAAGGCAGAGCTGGGGGGCTTTTTATTATGTGTCAAGGAGACATAGGAGACCTCACAGTCAATATTCATATTTTACAGATTGTGCTTCTACCCATCCAAGGAAATTACACCAATAACTGCAGTAAAAGCTTTTCTTTTATGGTGGAAAAAGATGCTGGTGTTTGTGCATGACTAAAGAGCACTCTTTTAGTACATGTGGAAATGAAGAGAGGATGTTCTTAAGTGAACAGAGAGAGATCCCTGATTGACAGAAAAAGCTCTGTGCCTACCGTGACATTGGCCAACCTCTCCTGAAGGTTGCCAGCAGTGGAGCCAAGAGCAAACTTTGCCCAGTAACTATGGTGCATCTTATCTTAGCATAAACAGAACTGCTGACATGCTGATACCGGGTCATAGCTGCATGAAAACAGCAGAGCTGCCAGGGAAGGAAGACATGTGATGATAGGAGTTTTTTTCAGAAATATTCTTCCCTCCCTAGACAATAGACATTTGCTCTATGCAAAAGCCTTCTAATGGGAAGATCATTAGCTTTCAATTCTTACTGCAGTAATGTTATTCTTCATTAATATAACAAACCTATTAACATTGCACTGCATCATATAAGTGATATTAAAAGCAATACACCATTTTAAGATGAAATGTCTCCACTTTAATGCCTTATTCATCCTGAAAGAAATAATGTTATTAAAGCATAACAGGGACAACTTTTTACATTTTGTCTTTCAAAGATTTATGAAGACTAAGGAGAGCTCAAGTATTTCTGTAGTGAAACAGAGCCCATACAGTAGAGGGAGATGTAGTGATCTTGGACAGTATAATTCTGTCCTTCTGAAAACTTTGCCTGATGTTACGGGATGTACGTGAGCACAATGCAGCTGCTGTACGGCACAGGCACAGTGCAAGGGAGAGCTAAGTGGTAGTGGTGCTAAAATGATGTCACTAAACATAGCTATCATTAATTTATTTTTAAAGTTTTAAGATGGAAACATGATCCTACAAATCGTTACTGAACCAGTGGGGAGGATCCACTGGCTATATAATTCAGGATACTAAATATTCAACACATTGCATATGAACTTTAAGCAGGAAGAGGGGCAGAATTATTTTAAAAAACAATTTCATAACCGCCCTCTTGACCAGTGCTCCATGACGCTCCCAATAACTGCTATGGTCTGGCTATCATAATCTCGTCTTGAATTCTTGTTATGTAATAGACCAAAAAAAAACCCATCTTGTCACTGAGTTGGAAAAATCTTAGAACCTAAATAGAAAAAGCACCTGCAGCAGCTACTAACATTTTTCTGCCGCCAGATTCCTCAAACTTCCTTGCCTACAAAAAAAATCATATTTTAAAAAAAGAAAGGGATTTGCTCTTTTTATATCATTCCTTTGTGTCCCTGTTGATTTCTGCCCCACCACATGCCAGCGAGAACATGACAAAATGAAATAAATGGCATAACAAGAGTTTCTCTGGTTTTACAGCAATGTTCAGTAAGAAATTTAGAGGAGGAGATGTGCTGCACCCAGGCAAAATGAAGCTTGGTAGATGACAGGACTCCAGAAATAGGAGTGTGGGGCAGATCCATTTGTTTGAACACCTATCCATTTGTTTGAATACCTGAGGCTACTGTGATGATGTATATGAGGACAGTACTTTAAAAGAAAAGAAAAAAATAAGACTTTTTTTCAAGCGATACTAATCATCAGGCTTTGTTTACCCATCCTCAGTCAATCACTCCTCAGACTCCTTGGTTAATGAGCTATTATCCTTCTCAAATTATGCAACACTCCCACAAGAGCTTTCATATTACAAATGGACTTTTTTTTTTTTTTTCCCAGGCATCACATTGCCTTTTGCCCACAAGTTATCAGTTGACCTGCATTAATCCAGAACTTCTGAAAAGTCATTAGGTAACACAGCACCAGGGCTATGGGAGCAGAGGTTAGTTATTACTGCACCCCTGACTGAAGTGATGGCACTAAAATCACATTAGGGAAGGATTTCAAAAGGCTATACCTAGTGTGTGTAAGTAAAGGACTGAGATGAAGTGTTAATTGAAAGTCAGGGAAGTAGCAAAGTTATGAAAATAAGATTAGAAGAAGAGTTACAGGGGAAAGAGAAAGGCTCGGCTGATTAGAGAAAAATTATTCATAAGACCAACTGCTGTAATTTGGAAAGACTCCACGAGCATCAAATTTGATATTACCATATTTATGTTAAATTCAGCTCTGTGAAAGACAACTACTGAAGATGCCAAATCCCTCCACCGTGGACCTCACAGCGAGACCCGGTGGTGCTCGACATCCAGGACAAGAGGCTGGGGGCGGCGCTGTTCCCTCTACCTGCTCCTCCTTTGCTCGTGCCTGGTGGTGGCTCTTCCAGAGAGAAACCTGAGCGCCTCGAATGCCAACAAAGAGCCTTTGTCACCCTGCCTTGCTTAACTCACAGGCTTCCACGTTATTTTCGCTCCATGCCTTGGCAGCCACGTGATAAAAATCAAACGTGCTCAGTGTGTGCACACAAGCACATTGCATTAGCATCACATGAGCAGCAGACATAGCTCTGTCCCAGAAATAAATGTGCTGTGAGGCTTAAGTCTTCTAAAAGCGTTCATCCCCACTCGATGCTCATTTGGGGAAAGGCAAATCATTTTGTCTTACTGGAAGGTGCAGGGGAAATTTGCCTTAGCAAGCCTGTCCCCCATCACCTTCCCTTCGCTGCAGCAGCAGCAGCAACTCGCTCTCCTTTTCCTCCCCTTGCTCTGCCCCAGTGCCCTGATTAGTCTATGCTGGAGCATCCAGCCTCAGGACGACAGTGTTATTGGAGCATCATCCTCCCCATAGGCGCTCAATGCCCTCTATGTGATGGACAAGTCAAGGAATGAGACCAGGAAGAAACAGCAAGGATTACAAGCTGCCAAATCCCCAGCAGCTCAGTGCAGCAGTGCAGCACAGCAAAACGCTGGCTGCCCTGAACCCCGCCACTCTGGCACGGGCACGCCTCAGCAGTGCTGCCCAGCACCCCATAAGGCACTTTGTGGCCTCATGGAGAAGAGCAAAGCAATCTGGGGCTTGGGAAAGCTGTTTTGTTTGTCATAGGAGCACAGCAAATAACCTGTGAAGTCAAAAACGGTGCTGGGCTTCTGTGGGAATTGTCCTCTTCTAGCAGCAGTGACGAGTGCTGCTGAGCCACCCGCAGCTCCTCACAGAGGGACAATACCTGGCACGGACAGGACAAAGGGTAGGTGACAATTTCTGCAGAAAGCTACCCAGACATGTCTGTGCGGCACCTGGCTGCTGCAAAGCTGTTTGTGCCTTGGAGCAAGCCAGAAGAAAACGCTGCTTCCCTTTGAAGGCAGAGCAATGTTTACTTAGCGGAGCAAACCTCAGAAACACCAGTGCCCGCCCTGCGCTTTGAAGCTCACGCACATCGTCTCGCCACAGTCGTGCCCTTTCCTTCTCTTGCTCCTTTGCATATGAACAAGAAGTCATTTGGTGAACATCAAAACTTGCCAGGTTGTGTACAGAGGGCAAGTGTCTGTCCTTCCTTTCCCCAGCGATCCCTGACCAAACACACCTGCCTCCCTGCTGCACGCCCAGGACACACGCAACAGGCCGAGGGTGCCATGTGCTGTGTGTGCACATCCTTGCACGGTTAACTCTGTGGTCTCCCTGCCTTCCCCGCCACGCTCTTCCTCTTGGCAGAAGGCCATTCTCACAGATCCCAAACGTTAAAATACAATCATCGCTAACCCCCCTCCAGGTCAGGTGCAAATTGGGCAAGTTCAGAAGCTCCTGGTGACCCATAAGCCCCATTTTCTAATGCAGTCAAGCTACAGAGAAAGAGAAGCCTCAGAATGATCCTCTGCAAACCCTATATAGCTTTTCAACATTATACCCATTACCAGACAGTGGCATTATGCCTTTTACAGAGCTACACAAAATACTACACGTGAGAAAGGAGAGCTGTTCCTCACCAGAACTGATCCAGGGGTTCTGATCCACTTTACAGGTCTAGAACATTGTAGATCTTCTTTTACCTATTTAAATCGACAAAAGGGTTGACTAAGTCACTGCATTATTTGGATTTATCCTCAACTGCTTACTAAGCTAAGCTTCACTATTTTAACTATCTTAGCTAGACTAATTAATCACACCCTTGTGTTTTTATGTTTTAGTAACACTGATGACCCTGCTAAGCTAGAGCAGACGTACCATAGTCCTTCTCAGGACCACTCTTGCCCATACAGTCTAATCTGCTTCCCACAGACAAATTCCACTGTGAGGCTCTTTTGCCCTCATATATGCACTTTACATTTTGGTAGTATACACATTTCAGTTTATACAAGTATAAGCTTTCTGTTTAATGTAAGAAGTGGCTCATTCCATTTGCGGTTGCCATCAAAGTACTTAACCTCGCCGGAAACCTTAGTGGCACCGAGGAGTCACCTCCAGGATGCCAAAGCATTTCTGATGACCTGCATCCAGCCATTTTAAGTCAACAAACATGTCTTTTCCCTGACCCTTTTGAGCTTTTGTTCAAAAGTTTGAAGGCTGCTTACTGACAAGTGATTTGTTTCCATTAGAACATGCCTCATTCCAGCCATCCGTGACCATTTTGTACTTAGGGCTTTATAACCAGCACGTCTCAACATTCCTAAAATCCCAGAGAGGATCTGAAAATAGAATAAGAAATGAGCATTTAAATTAAAAGCAACAGCCCTTGTATGAAGCTGCCAGGTTTTTATGGTAGATAGTGTCTTTTTTGCCCACCCCTACTCGTGCTACTCCCTCTTTTTTGCAGGGTTGCAAGCTGCATTTTCCATAATATTTTGCAATGCCACCTAGGGTTACACTCACTCTATTTATAGGAGCCTGTTTTAAAGTGAAACAGGTGTCAGACTGAATGAGGCTGTTGTCAGCATACACGTCCTCTCGGGGAGGGAATGGGAGGTTTACTACTTTCTGCACGCGGGGGATTTGCCGTTTAATCGCTAATCTCTGCACAGGGCTCAGCGGGAGGACCGGGGAGAGCAGGAGGAGGGAGGAGGGAAAGGCTGGTGCTGTGCTGAACCTAACCTTGCGACTGGACCTCTTCTCTCTCCCCCGTGCCGAAGCTGAACTGAGCTCCAACAGCGCCAGATGCCCTGTCCTGGGAGCAAAACCCAGCAAATGGCCATGCAAGGAGCAGAGGCTGGGGAGACGGCTCCATCCCACCTCTCCTCTCTGTCCATCCCACCACGACGGGGCACAGGGACCAAACACGGAGGAGGAGGCGCAACATGGACCATTGTGCCAAGCGGCGCAGCGGCAGCACCAGCTAAAGGGCCCTGCTGCACTGTGATCAGTCAGAGCAAGAGGGCAACGAGCACGTGATACGATTAAGGGCGTGAGGGCAAAAAGAGACAAGAGCTAAAGAGACCTTTGTGAAAAGCAGAAGTCACAGCTTGCTGCTTGCCTTCGCTCTGACTTGCACGTTAGTCCTGTTTACTGCTTAGGTAGGAGCTCCTAAGCACAGAAGAAGCCACTACGATATTTCACAGAGGCCAGTAACAGCTCATAAATTGTAATGACTACTAATCACCACCTGCCCCAACTGAAGTTCTCCCTACACCGAATTAACATTTTAGTGGCGCTCTGGTACGTGCCACACATGCTACAGCAGCAAGCAAAAGAGGTACCACTTGCCTGCAAAAACATCCAAAGTACAGCAGTTAACTTGACAAACGGAGGGAGGGCAAAGATAATGTGATCAAAGTCAGACAGCTGCTTGGAGGAAGCAGAGTGGAACAAAAAAATTCATGATGGAAGCTGGCTTTTCTTGCTGGGAACATTTAATGCATAGATGAGAGTGTTTTTTTGGCATGCTAGAGGAAGCAGGTCTTTGAGAAACACTGGAACAAGAAGCTCACAAATGGCATCACAATCGGTATAGGGAGAAGTCTGGAAAGATGCCCAGCGTCAACGGTAAAAAGCATTGAATGTACCAAGGAGATGGGGAGTGGGGCTGCCACAGCAAGGATAAAGTTGTGGGGACCAGGCAACAATAGAGATGATTTGATGAGAAAGGTCTTCCAAGAAGAAAAAAGCTTTCACGTGACAATGATTTAGAGATGTCTTGACCCATCTGTATGCTAATCTGGCTATTGTCACCTGTGGTTTTTTTTCACCAGCATTCATGCATATCCACCATGGACTAGAACATAAGTCCCACAACACCTAAGAATAGGAATATCTTTCAAAGGACGAAGTTACAACTGAAGAATACTCTGAAAAAGTGAAATATATAACGTGCGTCAGGCCATCATACTGACTTCTACTGCAAGAAAGTAATAATCTGTAGCTCTTGGAAAGGTATAACCCACAAAACGCCTGCCATAGTTACCCAAGAAACAAGACATTAGGGCAAGTGGATATCCATGTGCAAAAGTCCCAGTGCAGCAGGTTTGTGGAAATGCTGTTATTCATCAGGCATTCATGTTAATTGGCTCTGCAAACAACTGCTTACACTGTATAATTAGCATTTATATTTGGACTTATCACTATTCTCTAGCTTGCCATGGTATTTGTGGTTTCACTAGCACACAAATGTATGAATACTTGTTTTTTAAATATCTTGAAAATACCCAAATATGAAAAAAAATGCAGAAATGTGAAAATCCCATTGCTCAGAAAGCATGCGGTAAAAGTCTTGCAGAACTACTCAGTTTTGTTTTACTAAATAGAAAAATAATCTCTGAACATAAAAATGAAAAAAAAATCACATAACTTCATGGAAAATACAGTTAGGGGAGGATTACACAAATAGTACAAAAGTACAAAAAGTCCAAAAGGTTACATTTTCAAAAGGGTTCAGCAGCTCCCATTCCTGAAAATGAGCAGCAGAACCCTGAATGTTGAGTGCTGTCAAAATCCAAGCAGCCTAACCAGGAGCTGAGCACTCTTTGTAATCTGATCCCATAGGGGAGATGTGGCATACCAAATTCTTTGGAAGGAATTAAATCTTATCCTTGCTGTTCCCAAATTAATATAAAACAGTTGAAAGATGGGCGATACAATATAAATCATTTTGATAATAAACACACATGCTGGAAAAGAAAAACAAGCAAACAAAACCCCCAACGGTCTGAAGCTATTAAATTAGACTGTGCTTATGTTTGGCAAGAGACTTCATTAAAGGCAGTTGGGTGAATCCCCGTCTACTACTGAACCCTCGGCATGTTGGACTCGGTCTGTCCCCAGCCTCCACGACATCTCCTTTCCTCCCCAAAGGAGCCTGCGGGAGCTGAAGACGTCCTACAGATCTGACTTCATTGCCTATTGCCTGGTCTTCCAAAGGATGGCGGAACCATCTCTTCTCTCTTGTCGCCTCTGAAGCTCTCATGCCCGTGACAAAGTTCTTGCTCTCAGTTATGTACACATACATACACATATACATACATAAGTGTATGTATAGAAGTTCAGAGTTTGCAGTGAGGTTATCTGTAGAAAATCCCAAAGCAGCTGCCCCCCTTAGGGAAGCACTAGACTTGGAAATGCACTGCTAGCAGGGCTTTCCCTCTGCAAACCTGGCCCTTCTGCTGGAGCAGGCCAGCTCCGCTAGACCCCTGCAGTAACAAGACTGCATCTTTGTGTCATGTGGAGCTTAGGAAGGGCAGAGGAGGTCAGCAGAGGAGTTGGTGCCTCTGCGATGCCGAGCATTCACAATACTCAGCAGCAGCGGCAACAAATCCAGAATGATTGAGCTTGAAAGGGACCTTTGGAGATCACCTAGTTCAACTCTCCTGTATAAGCAGGGTCACTAGAGCTTTGTTCTGGCTCAGGTCTTGAATTCAGCTACAACTAAAGAAGACACTGTTCCCGGTGTGCGAGGGGCCACGAGGGGCACTGCTGGCTCTGGCAGAGGGGGGCCCACCGCTCATGGCACAACGCAAGCACCAGAAGAGAAAAGCATCCGCTGTGCAGCAGCAACTTCACGTTCACCTTTCAAAAGATTCACCGCCCTTATGGAGTTAATTTACATTAACATAAATATTCCATTAGTAGAACTGTTTATAACATAGTTCTCTCTCAAGAGGCATTCTGCAACTTGATTCTTCAACCACTTATGTTTGACTAATGTGTATCACATTTGAATAATATAAAAAGACAACTGAGTTAAGTGATTGAATGCCTGGAGAAAACCAGTGTTAATTTCCACTAAAAGTGAAGCGCATTCCCTTAATTTTGCAGCTTAATTACTGCAGTATTTGGTTCACAAATAAAATATGGTTCAGGAAAAAAGTTTCAAATGATAGGTTGCTGGAGTTTGCTTTCTTATTTTTTTCTCTCCCATGTAACTCTGAAAAGTATTTTTCCCAAGCATTGTTCCTATTTCTCTGAATCAGACCAAGCCTAAAAATGCTGAATGTGTACCTCCTGATATGTCATTAACACAGCTTTATACCCTTGCGGGAGCATAGCATAGAATGGCTTCCACATCCCAGGCTAATTTAGTACCAAAAAAGCCACTCAGCGAGTATGCTCAATGTAAAACAATGTTCTTCTCCTTTACTTTCTTCTTTAGAAAATTGACTATGATGTGCTCTAATATTTCAGTAGCAGGTTAATAAACAAACTCTATAGATGGGCTAAGATCCCTTCAATCTATTCTGCTGCTGGGCTAACATGTTGACCACGTACTTTTAGTAACAGCAACATTGACTTGCTGAGGCTTCTTGGTTAAGATAAAAGAAGATATACTGCATCTAATATAAATTCCAGCCCACCAATGTACAAAATAGATTGAGTTAGTTTTCCTCCCATGTAGAGGGTAATCTTAACAGAAACAAATAAACAAACAAAAAACCCCACAGCATTGAAATGAACAGGAGACAAAGGAATGAGATTGAGTAACGAATATATTAAAATGTAAAAGGTTAACCATTCTTCTAGTTTATGAGAAGCGAACATATCGCTTACAGAGTCAGACAGGCTCAGAACAAACCCACGGCCAGATTTCTCAAGCTCCATGAGCAGCACCTCTCCTTTGACTTCAGCAGAAATAAGGCAATTTATTTTATCTGGAATACAGCAGTGTTCTGATGCTTTACATTATTGCTCAGTGGAGTAGTGACCCAGATTTCTATTCCAGGCAGCTGGAAATGTGTCATAAGGGTCAAGTAAAGTGTAATTATTCCTGCTTTATCATGGTTACAAAAAGTTAACTTGTTTTGCGCTGAACTCCACTGAAATTTCTGAAGTGGAATTGCTAAAAAATTACTTCTGGAGAGTAATGATTGAGCTGTCACATGAGGAGGCAGCAAAAATACAAAGATTCATCTGAGTCTTGGAAAGTTCTTGACTTTAACACACTGTTAATTACTCCTTTCTTTCTTTAACTATTCAAATCTTTGATTCTACACTAAATAATCTGGAAAAAAATCTGTAAAATGGGAAAGGCAGGAAGAAAAATTTTCATTTCACTCAAGTTTCTTTCCCTTTTAAGAACAAAGGGCATGTTTCCCTGAATAAATTATGATTTCTGATGTGGTCAGTACATCCTGTTTCTCTAGAATCTTATCACCCTGTCTAGAGCACATACAGTAAGGGTAGTCCATCCTCTGATGGACTTCAGCTTTCTAAGGAGACTTTTTCTCCCTTTGTTATTTACTTACATGGAGACAACTGGTTTGTTCTATTGAGTTCTACAGTCAGTAAATGAGATGATAGACTTCTGCAGGCATAGGCATAAAAACGTGCACAAAGACTCTGTGTGTTAGGGAAAGAGGACTGACTAGAAATGGAGGATTCAAGAGTTGTCTCAAAGATTAGTAAATTCAAGTCATCATATTTCAGACAAGCACAAAAATTAATTTTAACAAGTTTTGTGTGTGTGTGTGTTTTTTAAGAGGCTCTTCAAACATGGCATTTTTGAGGTTATGATAAATACAGCAGCAGAGGAAACTTAGTTACTCTTGAATCATGCAAGGAGGCATTTGATGCAATCAGACAGCCATGAAAACACTATGCCCATGCAGATATTGTCCACAACTGCATGCAAAAGGAAATCACCTCGTTCATGTGATTAAATACGAAGAGCTGTTCTCAACTGTAGGTTTTTTGTACATCTACATAGGAATCTTCTGTACGCATACAAACTTCCACAAGTTCAGTGATCTTTCTTATCTTCAGTTGTCACACAAATTATTATCATCTGGTGAGTAAAGACCGTTGCTTATTGACAACAGTAGCTGGAAGAAACAGTTATACTCCTGTGTAGTACTTATGTCTGTAGATATATTAATTCCATTTACTGCCCAGATCAGTAGAGTTTCTCTTCTGAGGTCCAGCAAAGAAACTAAGCACACACCTAATTTTACATATGTGGGTACTTTCCTGAAAATTACTCCTAGTTTTGAAGCTAGACAGGTACTAAATTTCGTCATGTAAATCAGATTTTGTACTGATAAAGGAAAGTCTCTTTCCCCTGTCTAACATCCATTTCAGTATACTATCATAGACAAATAAAAACAGTATCTGAGTATTTAATGTTACTTCTTGCAGACCCCAGATACTACTAATCTGATAATTAGGCAATGGATGAACACTGCCTTATCTTGAGATGGCACATATCTGCTCTGCACAGGGCAGAAAACACAGGGTCTTTGTTTTAGTGATTATCTCAGCAGTCAAAATGCTGGCAAAAGAAATGAACAAGAGAGCAGATGGACAAGGCTACTTGCATAAGACATTGGTGACAACACTGAATTCAAATCAGAACTACGATGTACTTTAATGAAAATAAAAATGGGGCTTGCAAGAGGCCCTGCATCTCACTGAGAACAACACAGGGCTCTAGAGCAGAGTGGAGGGATTTATGAATTGCACTGGAATAATGAATGCAAAACCATTGTGGGGAACTTTCTACACTGGGAGGATTTTGTAGAACAGCCACCGAGGACGTGCTTCACATCACATACAAAAGCAACATGGGCCTCATATTTCTTCAAATAATGCCCCGAGCATGACTTGGTGTTGAGGCTCAGGCCATTTCCACTTCCCTAAATGGCAGGAAGAGCAATGCTGTAACGCTGAAACTACCATAGGCTGAAAGGACTGCACAACATTTGAAACTCCTGCATTTAAAATCAATATTATCATAACCAAGGCAACTTGAGGTGATATGTAAGGAGAGAAAAGAATAAAAGAAGTAAAAAAAAAAGGCAAATAAAGTAAAGCAGCAGTGCAAAGCTCTTGTAGAGCACTGCTAGTGGAGTTTGGAGTTCCCCATAGCTCTTCCTGCTAAGGAGAAAAGTTAGAGCTACTCACTCTTCCCCTTGCACAGCTGCACATCAGCAGAAATTCTGCCACCGAAGGCCAGGAGAACCAGAGCCTTAAACAGAAATACCAAATGCCTCCCCTGGGGAACAGTACCTGTGCAGAGACATCTCTGAGAAGCAGCTCTCTGCCTAACGGGAACCCTTCTGTCTTACTTTACAGGAAAACACATTCTAAGCACTCACAGTAGTGATTTTGCAAAGGAAGGTTATATAAAGTGATATAACACACACTCAGACACACACACAAAAAAGTGATGTGAATGACTCACTGCACTTATGCAAACTAAGTTGCGTAAGACTGTTTTTCTTGGCTCTTAAAAAAAAAAACACAGCACACACACACAAAAACACACACAACCTTAAAAAACGAGTTGAAATTCTCAGTTATGAAAGTTTAAAATGTTGAATAAAAGCAGAACTACCTCAGCTTCTCGAGGTCCTTCACACCCACATCTGGTGTAGTGTTTACCATGGATAAAAATAGAGAGATGAAACTTAATAGACCCTAACATTTATCATAGTACTTAAAAATCTATCAAAATACTAAGCATCGGAGAATCGCAACCCACTTCTTACAGAATAACCCTGCAAACGGAGAGATCTTCAGCTACATTTTGTAGGGAATTCCTTTGTATTCACTGAAAGATAACCCTCTAGGTACAAAATGGGGGCATGTTAGAAAGCACATACCTGTATGCAGTGCTATTCAACAGGTAAATGTAATAACGCAATCGCAAAAAACAAATCTAAACAAAAAAAAAGCTTTAATTTCCTCTGTTACGTTCACGACACTTTAATTGCTGGCACACGACGTCACAGGAATCTGGTTTCTTCACGCAGACATGAAATGCATTTCTTACTACAGGCCGGGGCAGCTTCGTACCCGCCAGGAGCCCGTCCTCGGGAGCAGGGACACGAGCAGGCCGGGCCGTGCTCGTCACCGCGGGGGTCCTCGCTGGGGACCCTCGCGAGGTGCCGCCAGCAGCCGCCCTGCAGGGCCTGCTCAGCCTCGCGTTTGGGAAAGAAAGACATAAACGGCTTGTCACGCCAGCCTCGAGAAGCGCCAGGCTGTGCCTTTGGGGAGATGGGCCACAGCAGTCGGATAAAGTAATCCCTTAAGTGAGGAACGCATAACACAAATGTTTAAGAGAACATTTCCAAATAGCGCTTCTTCTAATTGCTGCGGCAGTAATCCACCATTACTTTGGTGAATTATTCAAATCCACTCATGATACAATAATATCAGGCCAGAAAACTATATGAGTCAGCTAACCCACTCTCAGAGGATCCTGTTCGCTCTCTCTCAGGCATAATCATCTAGCATACGAACAGCATCTTATTGATTGGAAACTGGATCTTCTGACGGATTGAGTGTCAAATCCAAGGGGCTGCTCATATTCCCCATTGCCGGTGTTATTTAGCATCAGCAAGGCAGGGAGATCAGGGCAGAGCGCTGCCAGCTCTATTTTCTGACGCTGAGCGAGGAGCCGCCGGAGCCAGGGCAGAGCGGTGAGGAGGACGCTGCCAGCGTTCGGGATGGAGCGCGATGGTAGAGCACACCACAGCAAGCAGGCAGCAAAGCAGAGGACCATAAACAGGAGATCAGAAGGGACGTTCAGCTGTGCAATATGGAGTCTGGAAGCTTCTGTGAAGCAAAGGCAGTTTTTTTATATTAAAAATCTAAGTATTTTATATATGTACATAAATATATATATAGACATAGAGGCACATAGGCATATATATATATATGCCTATATATAGGCACATTTTGAATTACTGTCTCCAGTTCTATCTCAGGATGCTGAGATCCAGGCATAACATTTGCTTTTCAGTTTTTGACATGAGTGGCAGCCCTTGATGGAATTCTGGTCATGTAATTCAAAGATGTGCCTGTTTTGTTTTATATAATATATGGACACGAGTCCTGGTGCTCTGCCCACTGCCTGTTACTTATTCAACATGACAGACACACAGAAAGCAGAATAGAGTATATTTAGAGGAAACAAAAGCCTAGACTTAAAGGCCACAAGCCACAGCTCAATGGTTCTTGAAGATATCTTTAGCAAAGTACCATTTTCTGTGTTGTGGTAAATCAGCATTTTCCACTTGAATTAAAATACTGGTTTGTGAGCTGTAGAGTTTGAGTTACAGATGATAAAGAGAAATGAACTCAGTCCTGCTCTGAGAGTTTTCAGAGGGCACATGGGTAGCAGACCTCAATTTTAGGCTGTTGCCAGGATGGCACCTTCAAAACGCAGGTTCAAGCACACCCGTAACTCAACAACACGACAGCATTCCAGCTATAGATGCCAAGACCGAGAGCATTCGGGAACTGGCCCGGCTCTGACAGGCGTCCCAGGCAGAGCCAGCAGTCCCGCTCCCTTCACGCATCATCCTCCCCTGCCACTGCTGCCGCTACGAGGAGCCACGTTCGAGGACCCCCAGCCTCCCAGGCTACAGTCTCCATTTCTCTCCTGCTTTCCTAAGATCCTTCTGGTTTTAGGACAAGCAAAGTTCAGCAAAACTGAAAACATCTTCAGGTTTGGTATCAGCAAAGAAGTCCAAAACTTGCATCCTGTGTGCTGCCAGCACTCATCCTGCTGCCACCTCAACCAGGCCCATCAGCGACATCATCCAGTCAGCCAAAGCAAAGAAATACCTGTGCTTGTGTGAAATCTGATTGCACAATCACGCAGAAAATCAGTTTGATGAGTATGAAAACCATTACTGCTGAGAAAGACACAGGAGGAGCTGATGGAAACCTCATGACATAAATCGAAGACCTGTTCCTCAGTCTTAACTCTGTCAGCTCTATCTTTTACAAGTCATCTAAACTAACTCCAAGGTATGCAGAAGATACCAAAAATATTATGAAGTTTTACACAAGCAGTTGGCTTAACGTCCGTGAACAGTGAAGACACATACAGTCAAACCATGCGTAAATCATGCAAGCCTTCTTGCAGCAGGAATGTTTCTGAATGATTAATATAAGCCAGTAAATTGTCTTTGCACAAATAATACTATTTTGGTATATTTGAATTTCGACTGGGCTATTGTCATGCAATAGGGACTCCAAGTTTCCTGCATTTTTTTCTTCAAACACCACAACTGAGCATAGAAACAAAATGCTTGGTTGAACAAATTCAGTATTTCAGAAGAATTAATTCTACTGAAAGCTGCCCAAAATATTTACTTTGATTTAAAAGCATAATCCTGGCAAATGATAAGGAGCTCAGAGTCACATGAGAGAGGGATGATTACATGTTAGTACTCCATAATGCTTGGCCTGATTCTTTATTTCTAGAAAGTACAGAACTTATTTTCAGAGAGCACACACTTTATTTTTAGAAAGCACTGTCACCACACCCAGCTTCTATTTTAAGGGATGGGCAAAAAGCTAAGAACTCAAGCTAGACTGATTTTGTAATTAATTCAAGTTTAACATGTCCCTACATCTGCAGGCTTTCTTGGGTGAGGACCATAGGAAACAGCATGGTGCGCTGATCCAGCTATGCTGGGTAAATCGGCTCCAGGTTGAAAAACATCACTGCTGGGCACCCTTTTCCAGTAGGCAAACCCCAAAAGAATAATGTTGAGAACAACAGCTTTTTTCGACCCCAGAGGCAGGGCTGTGGCACCCTGGCAGAGCTGTCCAGAAAACCAGGAACCACTGTTTTGATGGAAGATACCAGGCTCAGTGATTACAACCTCCAAATTTGCTTTTTCTTACTTAGCAGATGGTTGAAAAGCCAGAGAGGAATGTTGTTTCCTTCAGACAAAGGTTGTTTAGAATACACTTTACATATTACAGATGAGCATAGTCATGCATGTGCCACGACATCAATCACTGCATACATTAAAACATCTACTAGTGTGTATGTTTAATATATGAATGTATGTAGTATGTTTGATGCATTATTTTATAGTATCACACATCAGTCCTTTCTGGTATCATCATATCAGCTACACACACAGTTGTCACACACCTGAAGAGCAGTCGTGCCAGCTTTTCTGCTTTCACTTTGAAAAAAATAAGTTCTGTTTTTAAAGCGTGTTGTATTTTTAATGTCATTTAAGCCACTTCAGACATTAAAGCCACCTATATCTGCCCTAGCTACCAAGCATTACGTCCCTGGCTTGTTTTTTGGGGTGTGGAGGAAGGATTGCATGTTTGATAAGGAAAGAACCAGGCCCTAATCTCACTGGCAGGGATCTCTCCTGCTGGACATAGAGATGTTTCCCCCCTTTCCCTGCTCGCTTCGGCCTTGCTGGGAACACGCTCACTCCTACTGATAGCGGAGGCAAGGCTACATAAAGCAGTTGGCTGGAGCACTGACGGCAACAGAGAACAGATCTGTAATTTAATAAAAGTTTTCCATGAAGCAGTGTTTGCTTTGCTCGGACTCCAAGAATGAGCGTTTGTTAATTTTAGCATACGGCACGAACACAGATGGGTCTGTGCTTTGCTGAGCTAGCCTAAACCAGTAATAAAAATCTAGTAGCATGCAGCTGTAAACTGGCACACGAACAGCTCGGCCCATTTCGTAATCTTTGGATTCAACTTAAGCTGTGAGTTCATTATAATTCAAATATAAAATGACTTGGAGAACAAGACAATGGCAGCAGCCTGTGCAATTTTCTACTTTACATACTTATTAGATAGACACAGGCATATTTGCACTGCCTCTGCAGATAGCTGGTGTGTGCAATTATATGACAATTTTTAGTATACACACTTCTTTTATTCTCCTTTTCAAGGATGAAAACTCTGATAATACAAATAGTTGGGAGCAGAAGCTATGCTCTATTTAGACTACTGAAACACAAAAGCAGCCCTACAAGTCAGTTCAAAGGATCCTGCAGGAGAAGCCCACTCAAAGGAACGGTAATGAAAGTGTGAGAGGGGAGATGATATTTGTGCAGGCAGGTGACACAGCAGGACCTCTTAGCCGCTCCATTTCCAGCTCCCTTCAGTCAGTCACAAATAAAATCCATCTGCCTGTCGGCTGGAATGGCAAACAGGCTCTTTACCAAGGCTTGTCTCTCCATCACCTGTGAGTGACCTCTGCCTCCTTCCCCGCATGCAGAGGCTTGTGTTCAGGCGAGGGGTGGACGGAGGGAGGGAGAAAGGAGCGGCATGAGAGGCCTCCAAAACATACAGGGCAGATGTGAGGCACCTTGCCATGCCTTTGACTCACCATTGCCAAATGGAAACAAGTCCCTGACAACTGGGCAGCTGGAGACCCCGTCCTGAGGAGGAGCCGCACGTCCTCCTCGGGCACCCCGCTACCGGCTAAGCCCCACAGAAAGAGGCTGAGCAGACAACGGGAGCAGGAAGGACAGGGAGGGAGCGAGGGCACTCACAAGCAAGTGAGGGTCGCAGGAGACAAGTGTGAAGAGGGGGCTTTTTGGGGGGACATTAGCTGCTGCACAGTGTATGTTTGTCAAGATTGTGGGGAAATGTAATTTGTGCACCTCAGGTGCAACATAGCCTTACATGCATTTCACAAGAAGCCCAGAGCATGTGGAAACAGGTGGATGAGCACAGGCACGCACACTTCATAGCACCGCCCTACAAAATCAGTATTTACTAGTTTTTCTCTCATTAGAAAGCCTCAAAAAGAAACACAAGAATTAAGGAACCTGTCGTCCTTCTTCAAACCTGATAATTTGCAAATTTCAAACTCAAACTAATTCCAGCTCCTAGGATTACAGACAAATGAAAACAACAGGGGAGCATCCTCGGTGCTTTCCTCCAGAGGAGGCAACACTGCAGTCCAGCTGCAAAGGCATCACTGCCCAGGCAGCTACCGGTGCTGCCTCGGATGTGCAGGAAAGCACACGAAACGGAGAAAGGGGGGCACTCACCTCAGGGTGGCGAAACCTCCATTTTGGTGCAGAAAGTCCCAGGAGTGCCTACATGGACCCATCTCTTTCTCTTACTACCCTGGAAAAGCAAAACAAAAAGCAACGCATGGTGAAAAATCTCCACCAGAAGGGGCTAGCTGTTAGCTTAGCAATTACACTATTCCCCTAGCAAGCAGCAAAAGGGGTTGAGGAGAGAAGACATAGGTAAGTGACTTGGTTGGTCTCAGGAATTAGTAGGCACATGCAGGACACACGTGTCCAGCGCAGGTTTCTGGATCCTGCAGTGAGCACCAAACACCTGACTCATACCCAGGTCTTCTTTTGGATGTGGCCTCTGCTCTGATCAGGTTGGAGACAGTGTTTTCTCCCCTTCCCCTCTGGCTACGGGGGAGCATTTTGGGGCGTCCCATCATCATATGATCATTATCACCAGCTCTGCCGATATTTTCTGCTTAGCTTTTGACATTCTTGTCTGTTGAAACGCCTGTGACCTTGGGGCAGTATCCCATGCCTCTTGCTTTAATCCACCCCTACTTTTTTCCCTAATGAGACTCACATACCCCCACATACCATATACAAACACATACACACACACATACAGACAGTATTTTAAATAATTAGCAGTTTTCCCTTAAGGGTAAAAATGTTCCGTGATAGCATTTCTTTTTGTTATGAAATAATGTAAACGATCTCGGTGTGGTAACATTTTGTAACATGGTTGAGTTATGCAATTAAGCCTGTAAGGTTCAGATGGCATACACACACCTGGAGATACTGATACACGCTGGATATGGGAGCTGTTGAAAAGCCTTTGCATGCATATACCCGTGTGCGTAAAAATGCAAACACACAT
This sequence comes from Crypturellus undulatus, assembly GCA_013389825.1. Classification (NCBI taxonomy): domain Eukaryota; kingdom Metazoa; phylum Chordata; class Aves; order Tinamiformes; family Tinamidae; genus Crypturellus; species Crypturellus undulatus. The sequence goes on along the minus strand of VWPW01030219.1, from coordinate 16,605 downwards.
CATGACTTCCCATGACCTGCCTACACCCTTTACAAAAATTATTAGGTACAGTAAGGTCTGTGTAGTTTATCTAATTTCTCCCCTTTTCCATTTCTATCCAAACGAGGATTCCCCCTAAAACTGTAAATAAATTAAAAAAAAAAAAAAAAAAAAAAAAGCCCTCTGCCTCCTTTTAGGGAGACAGAACTGAATTCTGCCCTTTCTTGTGCTAAAACTAGTAAATCCTGTTGTTTTCAGCAAGTGGGTATGCCTTCGGGCCAGTACAACTCAGTATCCTCGGCTTTGATTTAGATTCTTTTCCTCAGCTTTTGATTCAGTTTTGCTGAGGAAAATGTAAAAACCTGCCAAAGGTTCATGTTTGTAAAGCAAGTCCTACTGCCAGGAACAGAAGAATTTATTTATTTAATGACTTTTTTTTCCCCTTTTCTCCCTTAAGGTCATTGCTGGTTTAAGGCGATGTGAATGAAATAGCGTCACCATGAAAAAGTTTCTCTCTTCTCATTCCCTTTTGCTTTCTGCCATCTAAGCCGAGGCCTGACGTTGCGCAGCGCCCAGGGTTACCCCCCGATCGCTGCGGACCACGCGGCAGTGCCCACGGTCCTCACGAGGCGAGCGCCGAGGGCCCCAGCTCAAGCACCGCGGCCACTGCCGTCCGCGTTGCACTGCTTCACCCCCCCCAGGTTGCTCCATCTCTGGACTGAGAACCGCGACACTGTGTAGTAACGGTGTAGGAAGGATGGTGGTCTCCTACTACAAGGGGAAAAACAACAGAAAAGCCAATGTTTGGTGAATAAATGAAATGCGATGAGAATGCGCGGGATCAGGTCTCAGCACTGGGCTAACGGTCAAAGAAAAACTGAAGTGCATGTCAAGCTAGCAGGGAGAAGAAATGGGTCTTCTTGAAACAAAATATTATTAGTTCATCACTATTTCAGAAATGCAGCTATGTGTTTTCTGGTATTGCTAATTATCATTAAAACAAAGGGATGTCTTTCTCACCCCAGTGTTGATTCTTGGTCCAACTTACTGTGCGTGTCCCATCTAGCAGCGGGTACTGCTCAGCGCCAGGCCTGGGACAGGTCTCCCTACTCCCCTGCTCTACAAGCACACGGATGTAGTTTGCGGTGAACACCGCACTGCTCCACACCTTGGAGATGGCAGAGTGAACTGAGAGCAGAGCAGCAGCCGGGATACCCTTCATGACAGCACCACTCCTCGAAAGGGTCTGAGATCTACTGCCACGACCAAATAAAATCTTGATCTTTTGAATTATTGAGCTTGCCAATCTCCAACAATCGATGAGGATACTGTGCAGGATTTGACCCTAAAGAACCATACCCCAGACATATGAATGATGCCAGACAAAATATTTTGCAGACGTTTATTCAGATGAAACACCTACCTCAAAGTGATCCAGAGATGGGGTTTTGGCTCCATTTTTGACATCAGTCATTCCAGGCTATGTGCACATACTATAGAGATAACAAGTACTCTGCTTTTACCTGAACCTCACATTTGGTTGTTATGCTCAGACAAGAACTATCAAAAAAACTCAGCTAACACTGAAGCTCTTGTGAAACTACTGTATTGTCTGTTCTTGTTATGTAAATCACTGTACCTGCACAGGGAATCCAAAATACCTCATCCCTTCTCATCCAGCAACTATGTCAAAACACATTTTTAGTCCAAGAATTTATATTAAAGCAAACGTTACAAACCTTATTTGACCAAGATGCATTACAAGTGTTTTTTCTTTTCCACATGAATAACTCTCACTCTCATTTTACTTTTCATAATTACACAAAATGGGGTGTTTTTTAATGTCTGTTCCAGCAGAGCTGAAAATGTTGATTTCAGACTCATTCAGACTTTAAAGTCTAATTCATGCACTTGCTTCACAACATTAACTGGAGTGCAGGTCTCATCAATTTGATAAAGTGTCTTTATAACAACAGATGGTAATTTGTTGATACTTACAGCTTTAAATGGACTCTGTTACAAAACCACTTTAAAAGCTTTCTTAAAAAAAGAAAAAGAAAAAGCACACAAGTGTTCAGACACTTTAACCCAAAGAAATTGCTGACAGATTTGTTTTCAGCCCAGCAGAGTAAAGAGCTGACAACGTATTTTTGCTGGATATGGTAACTTGGGTCTATTTTTAGGACTTTAGGAAAAAAAGTACACCAAAATAGCAGTGGGTTTAAAAATCACCATCTGCTTCTAGCAATGAAATAATTCTCTGAAGAATGGATAGCTAGCATAAAAATCTCGCTCCTGACTCTTGAATTCTCCACAGCAAAACTTAACACAATAATGATACATTTCTGTAAGTACTGCTTGTTTTACAGACAGAACAGCATGGTCATGACACTCCTGTGAATGTTTGATATACCTATTTATCAGTTATTAATTGAATAGCATACACTGTTTACATTTCAGTTGAGAATGGCAGACTGGCAAATGCTATTGCTATGAGTTAAAACAGCCTAAAGTTGTTGAACTTTAAGGTACAATGCGGACACTTTTTTTTTTCTTTTTTAAACTTGGATTTAGTTAAGGTGGGTAAGAAACATGTGGGGTTTTTTTGATTTTTTTTAATGCCTATTATAGCTTTCCTACTATTACAAATTGCAAATCATAGAATCATAGAATCATAGAATCACAGAATGCCTAAGGTTGGCAGGGACCTCTAGAGGTCATCTAGTCCAACCCCCCTGCACACGCAGGGCCACCTAGAGAACGTGGCACAGGGCTGCGTCCAAGCGGGTCTTGAAGATCTCCAGAGAAGGAGACTCCACAACCTCTCTGGGCAGCCTGTTCCAGTGCTCTGTCACCCTCACTGTCAAAAAATTTTTCCTTAAGTTCCTGTGGAACTTTTGGTGTTTCAGTTTGTGGCCATTTCCTCTTGTTCTGCCACTGGCCACTACTGAAAAGAGGCCGGCCCCATCCTCCTCACTGCCTCCCTTGAGGTACTTATAGACACTAATTAGATCCCCTCTCAGCCTTCTCTTCTCCAGGCTGAACAGGCCCAGCTCCCTCAGCCTTTCCTCATAGGGCAGATGTTCCAGGCCCCTGACCATCCTCGTGGCCCTGCGCTGGACTCTCTCCAGCAGCTCCACATCCCTCTTGTACTGGGGGGCCCAGAACTGGACACAGTACTCCAGATGTGGCCTCACCAGGGCTGAGTAGAGGGGTAGAATCACCTCCCTCGACCTGCTGGAGACGCTCCTCTTAATGCACCCCAGGATCCCATTGGCCTTCTTGGCCACGAGGGCACACTGCTGCCTCATGGTCAACCTGTCGTCCACCATGACGCCCAGGTCTCTCTCAGCAGAGCTACTCTCCAGTAGATCGGTCCCCAGCCTGTACTGATGTCTAGGGTTGTTTCTCCCCAGGTGTAGGACCGTGCACTTGGCCTGGTTGAATTTCATGAGGTTTCTCACCGCCCAGTTGTTCAGTCTGTCCAGGTCCCTCTGGATGGCAGCACAGCCCTCTGGCGTGTCAGCTGCTCCTCCCAGCTTCGTATCATCTGCAAACTTGCTGAGGGAGCACTCTGTGCCTTCATCCAGGTCATTGATGAACAAATTGAACAGGACTGGACCAAGGACTGACCCCTGGGGGACACCGCTCAACACAGGCCTCCAACTGGACTCCGCACCACTGACTATCACTCTCTGAGCTCTGCCATGTAGCCAGTTGCCAATCCACCTCACCGTCCACTCATCAATCCCACACCTCCAGAGCTTGTCTAGGAGGATGTTGTGAGGGACGGTGTCAAAAGCCTTGGTGAAGTCAAGATAGATGACATCCACCGCTCTCCCCTCATCTATCCAGCTGGTTATCCCATCATAGAAGGCTATCAGGTTAGTCAAGCATGATTTCCCTTTTGTGAATCCATGCTGACTAGTCCCGAGCACCTTCTTGTCCTCTATGTGCCTGGAGACAATGGCCAGCACTAGCTGTTCCATCACTTTTCCGGGGACAGAGGTGAGGCTCACTGGCCTGTAGTTGCCCGGATCCTCCTTCTTGCCTTTTTTGAAGACTGGCGTGACATTGGCCTTCTTCCAGTCCTCCGGCACCTCCCCCGTTCTCCAGGATCTTTCGAAGATGATGGAGAGTGGCTTGGCTACGACATCTGCCAGCTCCCGCAGCACTCTCGGGTGCATGCCATCAGGGCCCATGGATTTGTGGGTATTGAGGTTCCTCAGGAAATCTCTTACCCAATCTTCCTCTACCCTGGGCAAGTTTTCCTCTCTCCCAGCTCCTTCTCTCGTCTCTAGGGCCAGGGACTCTAAAGGGCTGCCCTTGGTAAACACCGAAGCAAAGAAGGCGTTCAGCAACTCTGCTTTTTCTGTGTTGTTCGTAACTAGGGTGCCCATCCCGTTCACTAGGGGACCCACATTTCCCTTAGTCTTCCTTTTCCTGTTTATATATTTGAAAAAGTTTTTCTTGTTATTCTTAACATCCCTCGCCAGCTTACATTCCAAATGCGCCTTAGCTTTCCTCGTCATAACTCTGCATTCCCTGACTACGCTCCTGTATTTCTCCCAGGGGGCCTGTCCTTCTTTCCACATTCTGTATACCGCCTTCTTCTGCTTGAGCATTGCCACAAGCTCCTTGCTCATCCACGCAGGCCTCCTGCCCCCTCTGCCTGATTTTTTACGTACAGGGATGCATTGTTGCTGGACATTGAGGAAATGACGCTTGAATACCAGCCAGCTCTCTTGGGCCCCCTTCCCTTCTAGGGCTCTAGCCCATGGAATTTTTCCGAGGAGGTCTCTGAAGAGGCTAAAGTTGGCCCTCCTGAAGTCCATGGTTGCAAGGCTGCTTACAGCCCTGCCTCCTCCTCGTTGGATCCTGAACTGCACCAACTCATGGTCACTGCAGCCAAGGCTATCCCCCACCCTCACATCTCCTACAAGTCCCTCTCTATTTGCTAACATGAGGTCCAGTAGCCCACCTCTCCTCGTCGGCTCCTCAACAACCTGTATCATCATTGCATGTAAAGCAATTAGGGCTGGTTCAAGTCCCGCTAGGTGGATCTGATAGTAATGAATCAGGAATGTTAGTCCAAGAGTGCAGGACCTGGAGACCTCCCCGCTGGCCAAAGACTTTCACCACAGTTTCTCAAATCTCAGTAGGGTTTACAAATATTAAAGCTGGAACACGTAACTGTGCAACACGACAAAATTCGGCCTCACAGACACACCCATGTATCTTATACCCATGTATCTTTAGGCATAGGAAATGAAATTATGTTATTACAATCAGTCTTTACTTTTATAACGTTTGCCCCTTACACAACATCAATCACATTTGAAAGAGGAATAGCAAGATGATCACTGCTTTTTATAAATGATATATAAGTCTGCAAGTCTTCTACAGTTCTTTAAATCTTAAAAGTCTTCTGTATGTCTTCTATAGTCCCACAGTCTTCTGGAAGTCCTTTTCTTCCCATAAGTGTCTACAATGACAGAGGATAAAGGCCCAAACTATTGTCCCCTTCCCACCTCCCTCCAAAAGAGAAACAGGTATAGCTCGGCCATTATGTTTTATCTTTGGAAGCTCCAGCTATGAACAGTATATCCACAGATATAAAGCATCATCTTGTCTATTGAGGAGATCACAGGAATATAAGGTAGTCAGGTTAGTTATTAAAAGGATAAGCATAAGGTCAAACATCATGGAGAATATAATAACATAAGGAATCAGCTTAGTTGTTAGAGGTTCCTGATGGACCACACTTGTTGGTTCTATGACTTCAGTAGGATGAATTTGTAATATTTTCTGTTCAAAACAATTCAAGGTTCTGCATCACAGAATGGTAGCAAACTTTTTAGCATAATTTAAAGGAAATTTTAATTTTCTTCCCCACTACCACTCAGTATTTCATGAAAAGAGAGTCTGTTTTTTTTTAGACATCAAGATCAGTTAAACAATATTTAGCATAGTTAGTTATAAACATGGAAAATAAGGTAAGCCACAATTTTACAAAATAAGAGATAGCATTTAAGAAATATCTGTTTTGTTACCTTGGATTTAATCAGAACTAAAACTCATGAATATAAGAGTCCCGAGATATCCGTAACTCACAGTTCTACTTGGTGTGCTATATTTCTTGTGAAAACTAAATCAAAAAACTTACTAGTGACCATTACGCGAAAAATACTTTTATTGACTTTCATATTTTAACAAAAGGACAGCCAAAAAATATGGAGAAACATAGGCTTGTTCATCTATCAAGTTCTGACAAAGACTGGATTTCTTCACAGTAAGAGGCAAGAAAACTTTTAATAGACAATTCTGAAATAATTTATTCATTGGAAGAAGCTGGTTCTGAAATTTTCTCAGTTAGTAGTAGGTAACTAGCACAAGAAAGAAACAAACGAACAAAAAGGAAACACTGAATTTGACCTATCTAGTGTTCTTGAAATTTCTTCAAAAGGGTTCTCTTTGTTCAAGAGTCGACACAGAAAATAAGAAGAAAGAGCTGACTGCAAATATCCAAGATTCCCAGTGACCTCACTGGGAATTACACATTTATTTGGAATGCGTTACAGGAATATGATTACAGATTGCAGGCCTGATCCAAATTCCATTATGTAAATGGAGAAAAAAAATGTTGTCTTTAAAGGAAACTGAATTGAGTTCTCGGTCTCCAATTTATGACAGACTAGTATATATGCAAAATTGCAGGGGAAATGATCAATGAGAGAAGGAATTTTAAAAAATGTTTGGATATTGAATACTTAGGCTGTGATTTACTCACATTTACCCTCGTAAGACTGCATTCTACTAACTAGATGGGTGTAAAGTGAAATGCAGATGCAATGAAAAAGCAGGTTGCAGCTCACTTAATGTCATCCTAATGAATGAATGAAAATGGGGTATATCACAGACATACGTGTGCCATTAGTATCCCAGCCTAGGTGAAAAGAGCTATTTAACCTCTACCTGACCAGTTGTTTTTTCCAGGCAATATATTCCAGCTCCCAGGAAAGCTGAGACTATCTGGGATCTGGCAGAACAGGACCCGGTCTAGGAGTCAAGTTTGGAGGCCAAGACATGTGTGCTTAATGAAAGCCTGCTGATCTATGCTTAGCAGAGGTAGCAGAGACTCATACAAGATTATTTTGCAGATTTTAGGGCCTGTGTAGGTGATCCTTTGCACCAGCAAAAGCAGCTTTAGAAGCAACACACTTAAATCACAGAAGCATCCAGTCGGTAGAAGAAGGGGGAATGTAGGAAGCTTTGTTTCAAACAAGCAATATTCCTAGTAATAGCAATATATTTGTATCGTTTTTGAAGAAAGAAGTTCAAGGCACTCAGCAACCCAGCTTGCACATCCCGTACCACAGCCATGAGATTTTTGTTACTTCTCTCTAGCTCTTTGTACCCATACTGCAATATAAATAATACAAGTTTCAAGAGATGAATAGTTCCCATTTGATCTGCTAATTTTATTTAAAATTAATAAATTCAGGCCGTGTATAAACTATCCACAGTCATATCCTGTAAGGGTTTAAACAGTGAAACCACAAGAGAAAATAAACATCTCTTCCCTTTTTTTATCTTGAAAGTGTCTGAAATGAATTGGTTGCTAAAGAAACCTGATATAATTGTGACAGAGTGTTTTGAAACCCTTAGCGGAGTTCATCTGAAACCTCAGCATAACAAGTGGCCTCTTATCTGCGTACTATTCCAGGAAGAAATGCATGGCATTTCGTCATCACAGCTGAAAGACAAGCTGGCTCTGCACGTAGGCTAAGGGAGAATAAGAGCTCTCAGCTATAATGAGGGCACGCTGGTAGCTAATGCTTAGTCAGAGCCTGTTTCCTTTAGCCTTTGCTACTGCTTGTAGGAGTTGGAATGCAGGAAAAGGCAAAAATTAAAGGGAACATACTGAAAGTCAATGTTTACCTTCTCTATTTGTTTTCAGCAAAGATTATTTTTTAAGGACTGGAATACATGAAGCAGTATGGTAACTTTCCTAAACCAGCCCTCATGTTTTAAAGCCTTTACTTAACATAACTTTCTTTCAAGGGACTATTTGTGAGAGTTAGGATGATTTACATAAGTGAGAATCATTCAAAGCAGATGTAGGTTTTTTTTCACTCTGGCACTTAAATGCAAATGAATAAAGAAGTAGTTTAGTACAGCTTTTTCCTTGCGAAAACTGCTCCTGTGGGTTGAACTTTTGTATAAGCAAACCTGCTTTCTCCTAACCTAGATAACTAGTACCAACTGTCATTACATAAAAAACAAAGATGAATCTTCATATATGGAGGAATATGAAAAAGAACATTTATTTTTACAGGTTTTTCCTGTTTTGTACTTCCTGAAGATGATCACATCTGTGAAGCTCTTTAATCATGCTTTTCAACATAAGAATCTGCAAAATTTGAACGTGATCAATCAATAGTAAAAAAAAAAAAAAGTTAAAGGTGAATACATAACCATGCTCATCTCTAAGTAAGCAAGCTGCTTCATTCAGAACTACATTTCACTTTTTATTCTGCTTTAAGGAAAAAAAAAGAACAAGAAAAAAAACAGAGCAATTACTGTGATCTTATTCTGCTGCAACCAAGTTGTTTAGTACACAACTATGTCCTATACACACACGTAGTTGCTCGTCTAAAGGAGGTCTAGATTTAACTTTCTCCGTTTAACTCACTGGCTGAACATTGAAAAGAGTTGGCACAGATTTTTCTCAGGAAATTCAAACTTACACAAGCAGAGGAAAAACACTGCAAATGAGATGCTGCTGTGTGCAAAAATCCTTCTTGGGTGAAACTTTAACCCCTAAAAATAAATCTTGTTTGCAGTTCTCCCAAATAAGCTTTGCTATTCCACTCCAAGGTTTAAAGCAGTTGTTAATCATGTACTGTACACAGTACTAAGCAGGAAAGTGCTCAGTTATTTCTGAAACACGTTATTTTGAGGCTATATTTGAATCTTCCATATTTATGCGATGAGAGTTATGTCACAAAGTTAATCATTCCCAGGATGCTAGCATTCAGGGTAATGAAAAACTTCTTGTGCAAGCAGTCATTAATCAGTGAGTATAACATTGCATAATGCTTTCTGAAGCATGTGTTATGTGATCAGAGTACAAGGCTGCATAATACAGCAAAGTGTTTATGCCATATGCTGACCTTTTCTAGAGCAGAAATGGAGCCATGTGATGTGCTGCTCCTGCCAGCAGTTGCTTATTGCCAATAATTAAGTTTGATGATATGAAGAAACACAAACTTGTAATGCTTTAGAGTTCTAAAAGGAAGAAGCTTTGAAGTTTTTGGCACCGAGAAGCATAAAGATGGCCAAGTTGGCTCAGACACATTACCGTTGTCCATTATAGGCACCACCCATCAAAACTGGAATCAACTGCCCTGTTCAAGTGGTTACTGGCATTTGTGTAAAGGAAAACATAGGCATCGTTACTGGACTGCTTTATTATCCCAAAGAGCATAAAGGTCAAAGGAACAAAGCAGCCAAAAGCGTGTTTGGTACCTCAAATCTCAGTACATCACAGTAACATTTGATGTTCTTGAGCAATAATGCTAGTAAGCAGCTATTACATAATCTCCTACTAGTATTACACAAATGTATACTTGCGAAATTCTTCAGATAAATATGCTGTAATTATACAAAATATGAAAGCATGTATAGGACAAAATGTTTTTGTAACTTTAAACACACATACCTGCGGAGACATGGTTTTAATGAGCTGTTTTAGCAATGGAAATAATGCTTTAGAAGCTTCCATGAACAACCTGAAAACTATGTGCTGCAAGCAGAGTGGACATACGGACATGCATTTTATATATTATGCATACACAAACACACAATATAATCCAAATTCTGTCTCATAGACAGTTACTCTGTGCTTCCCTGTTGGCAGAATGAGGCTGTGGGGCTGGAATAACCAGCTTCATGCGATCGCTTTAGCACAGCAAAACATCCTGGTGGTGTAGCTATGCCCCGGCTGCTCCTAAACCATCTCCTCCTCGACCTGCGGAGGTTTCCTCTTCCCTTACTGAGAGCGGTCTGACTACTGGTACAGAAAGGGGCAGCCAGATTTGCCCTTTAGTTTTAAAAGCGTCCGTAAGTATCAGTACTTGATAGCAATCTAGTTCCATCATGGGACTGACTACATGTCATCAGTGATTATTTCTGATATCCCTCTCATGCTCTGAAGAAGTATTTCTTATTTTAAGCAATATTGAGGGACTACTGAGGGACTGAGAAGCTCAACTCCAAAACTGAGGTTCTCAAAACTCCTGCTTAGCAGCTGAGTTTTTGCTTTTCCCTGTGAAGTCTTGATCATGTCAGACACTGGCATGATGCTGTACCTACTGCCTTCTGGGACTTGCAGACAAAGCCTTCCAGAGCTAAGGAGAAGACTCGGGAGACACCTCACTCAGCAGACAGCTCCCCGCTGCACGAAGCAGATGTGGAGAGGAAAGCAAAGAGGGATCTAGTCCTTGCTCCTGTACTTACTAGGGAAACAGTGTCATACCCACTGGGTAAGGGACTGCAATACACTCTTTTAATATCTTGCCATGTTTCGGCAAGTTAATTTGACGAGTAAGCAATTTAAGCAGAAATGTGTCATCAGGGGTGACTGATATCAGAAAGGGATCAGGTCACTCTAGTAGGAGTGTTAGTTTCAGAGCAAATCAGGGAAAGAAGGGAGCTGAAACTGAGTCGCTCTGGGCTTTGGTGATTACGCCAACTCTTAAGCAATAAGATAAATCAAGGGGCTGCAACATATCCTCCTCACTTTCTAGTTTTAAAAAGGACTGATTTCAGCTTAGATTTAGCAGAAAGGGTAAGAGTCATAAACTCCAAAGTTTGGATTTGTAGATTCAAAACAAAGATAGGAACTTTCTCAAACACAGAGAAGAAAAGTGAGATCTCAAAAACATTGTGTCTCCATTTACCAACTAGTAACTTAAATGTAACCTTTCTCATTACGCTGTTCTTATTTACTTTTTGTCTTGCTCCCTTGCATACATTATATACAGCTCATAAGAATTATATTTAGATATTACAATCTCTACTAGGGATTAGGGGTTAGAATTCAGATGCTGCAAAAAAGATACACAAGTATCTATGTCCACTTCATGCAGCTGCTCGTGAATATATCAGAAATCGTTGCATTGAAGTGGACTGCGACTTAAACTTGACAATGCAGCCTGCAAGTACTGAACAAAACAGCTTTTCTATCCATCTTTTCCTACAACGACTGCTTTTTAGACACATGCTTACTGTCTCTCTCCTGCTTTCACCATTACTTTGGTTGACCAGATGAACACAACAACCAAAGTACTATTCAACATGAACTAGGAATTCAGAATTGAATCCTAAGTGGTCACAATCTGGGAATACTTGCATTTACTTATATAAATAAACCAGTTACTGCCCATTTTTGAGGATAACAGTCCTGGCAATATTGACTTACGACATGAATAAAAGATGCAAAGTCAAATTCTTTCTATACAAGCATGCAGACATACTATTAACATATGTAATAAAAACACAATTCTCACACTCGATCCTTAAAACTTAACTTTCAAACTTGTCTTTCTAAGCTGCATGAGACAGACACATTTTTAAAAAAGAACTGATACAACTGGCATTGGAATTTTTTCAACATGCTAGGAAAACCTGAGCCAAAGATGATATCACAAAGCCCCTTATGCCTAAAGGAAAATGTTAAATCAATTACCAATTGCTAGTGTACTGAAAGAACTATTTGCTGTGTAAGTTCCTTAAAAAGGAAAGAAAAAAAGCTTGAGCTCTTCATGTTCTTCTGAAAGTTCCATTATGCAATGAGAAAACTGTAACATATTCTCATTTCTTTAATGTAAATATGTTACAAAAGCTTTATTAGCATATGCTTTAGAAATCAGAATCAAAGTAGAGCAGTCACTAGCCAGAACTTTGAAGAGTTTATAAACACACATATACAGAGTATGCCTTAGAGGGTTAATGCACTATTGTGAACTCAAAAATTGCAATAGGACTTAGCTTTGACACAGACCGTTCACGCCCTCTGTAATAAATTCTTTTAACATACTTCATATTTCTTCCCATGTGAATGAATGTCCTTGGAAGAATTATCTACCAGATAAAATTTGAAGATGAAATCTAAGTCTAGACTCGGTAAAGAGGGGGTGGAGACCGATCTTATAATCTGTGACAGTTGTTGATTAATGAGCTGCTCACGATTGCTGTAGGCCTGTCCAAACTGCAGAAGAAAGTGATACTATGGGACTGGAAAGAATGTGCTATCTGGCATGCTGCACCTTTGTTGAAACTTGGAGCTCACATGGACTTGTGCTACATTTATTTTGGCCTTGAACTACCATATGCGACTGATGAGACACAGAGCATATATACATGCATCTCCTTGCAACGTGACTGCCTTTTCTGCAATGGATTTCCTGCGTTACAGGACTCATACTTCACCAGTAATGCTACTTGCAACAAACATAACATGCTCTTTACCGAGGCCAAGGTTTTTGCTGGTATCAATTGAAGGGCTCTTTCACAAAGACTCAAAACATCCTGGAGTACAATTGCCCTATGACATCCTGAAGGGGTTGGATCTTGTCTGATAGTCTGAACAATTTTACAAATATCACTATGCATAGACACATACTTATGTGTATGTACACATGTCTATATATACATATACACATTATAATGGATAACGAGTACATTGTATAAACGCAGTACATTCTGTACAGCTAATAAAAACCTTCATTCAACTCTATTCCAAAGTGGACACCGAGCACATTTGAGTCATGTACTGAATAAAATAGGTATCTTAGCAGCAATTCATTGGTGATAACCTGATCATTTCTCATCAGTTTAAATACTTTTTGGGGAACATGTTCATAACTCCCCTAATTACATCACATAATTACATAAAACATAGAGTGCTCTTAGAAGTGAAAACCCAGGCAAATACTTGAAAGTGTTCTCTGAATCCTGTAATCTGAGCTGCAGACTTGGACCAAAAAAAAACAGAAAAAAAAAGGTATATGCATATATACAGAAAAAGTAGCCCTTGTAATCCCTCAGAATACACAAGAGGAACTTCATTACCTTTTAGCTGAACACATCTCTCCTTCTGGTTTATCTGTTTGCAATTATTTTCCTTTTTCTCTCTTTTTTTTGAGACAGCTGTCTTTCTAAAAGTGTACACAAAAAGGACATTTTAAAATAACTACATTATCACCACCACACCTTCAATACAGTAACTGTATCATCCTCATTACCCAGTGAGCTCTCTGACTTTTCAGCGGTGTCAATAGGTGTAGTACTTCAGAAAACAAGGCACAAATAAGTCATTAAAGCACATCCTGTTCAGTGTTTACCACACAAAATAGCAGTAATTTTTGAAGACTTTCTTATTGTAATTCTTCACTATAGTTTCAGTATACACCATTTTAGGGATCTGCTTACATGGAAAAAGACATGTAACAAAAAATGAGTATGATAAATAAAGATATTTCAATTATTACTCTCATTTTACATCTGTGAGTTCTTTTTGGGTATTCTGACATCTCTCTACTACTCAACTACTTACTTTACTGCCAAAATCTCTCAAACCTAGTCTCCACTAGGATGATATTCTGTCCTCTTGTGTTTGAGAAACCATTCATTTTTGGTGCATTCAAAAAACTTGCTAATGGTTAGATAAAACAGAGGGACAACTGGTAAAGCAGCTGCACATGATACATGCTGATGCTTACTATTTTAACCACAGCAGGTTAAGAGCGGCTCTGGAAGAGTTCAAAGTTCACATATATGAATCCTGAAGTACAACTATAAGCAATTTTCTGTAAACTCACATAAATTTCAACAATTTGGCAAATTACTCTGCAAATCTCAAAAAAAAATTTCCACAATACAACATCCTCAAGAGCTAACTATACCATTATACAAGCTCAAAACAAATAAAACAACAAATTTCTTAGGAGCAGGTGAGCTGCTCAAAAGCAGCAAATTGACTTAAGTCATTCAGACAGTTCTGAAAATTTTAGCCAGAAACTTAGTAAATTTAGTGAGAACCTACTTCAATGACTAAGAAAATATTAACATATTCATCAATCAAAAGCTAAAATACAGATCATCCTGCATTCACACAGTGTTTCTGCGTAAAACACACAATTTCAAGGCAAGCTGCACTTGCACTTAGAGCACTGGGGGTGGATTAGCTCAAAGAAAGACCATCTCTTCAGCATTCCACTCAGCAGTGCAGGGCCCAGGAACCCACTATTCACCTGAGCTTGATGGAAACAGGAGAAAAAGCTGTTATGCCTGGGAACCCTGAAACACTCTTCCAGGGAACCACTGGGGATCAGGGGACACTTGCTCATGAGGTCCTCTGGAGGAAAACACAATAAGGAACTGGGACCTACAGAGCCCTAACACTTGAAGGAGGATAATTTCTATAAGGAGAAGTTAACCTCTGCAAGAGCATTTCTTTCACAAATTTCCCTGCTTTGGAAGCAGAATTCTAATACTGCTGTTACTCATGAGCACCGCAGGCAGTCATCATAATGTTATTTACTCAGTAACAGAGACAATAACTGATGATAGCATCTTTTTCTATATTATTGCTCCTTTACTATTGTTCCAATATCATTATAAGTACCTTAAAAGATTGTCCAATCGATACGCACTTTGTGATAACGTTCAGACTTCAAAGCTGACTTCAAAGAAGGGACTCAAATTGCCACACAATGTGACAGTGTCTTCTCCTAAGAAAAAGGAATGGAGCACTATGACAGCAAGATTATCTTCTGAGATCAAAACTAGTTAAAAGCACGTATTTACACAGGATGTTGAACAGCACAATTTTATGCCATAGCGTTTAATGTCATTTGATTTTTAAATAGACATTCTCAGAAGTTACTTAATCAGCTCTTGTTAGAAAACCAGCAGCAGCTCAACAGTCAAACTGTTTATCAAAGTTATGAAACATAAACCAGTCAGCACACACTTAATATTTTTTCTCCCATTAACATAATTATTTCCTACTCACTAAAAATGAAAATGACATGTTAGCATTTCAAAAACAGGAGAAAATGACCCTCTAGGCTTTATATGACTATCAAAATGAGCACTGGTACTTTATTTGCAAATTATCATGCACAAAATAATCGACTCAGCAAGTTTACCAGTCAACAAAGTGTGTGCTCTACCAGTTCTGATCAATTTACATGTAAAGATACGTCTAAATATGAATTTAAATGAGTTCTTGTCATTTCACGTTGATCAGCTGCTTTATCACCACAGATATGGACAGTGACCATAGTTAATGTTGCAGAAACAGCACAGCGTGCATGAGTTTCATTAGACAATGGTGGCCAAATACAAAGGCATTTGTTTTCATATCAAAAAGATAAGTCTCCGACTGCCAAACCATGTTTTTTTTTTCCCAAGCAGTTTAAAAAAATACTTTCTAAGAGGCTATTTCCTGGTATTCGCTGTATACGCCACAACCATAGTAAATTTACAGTACGTATCACAAACTTCTCACTTCATAACCTACTGGATCTCTCACTCCAAGCAGGAAAAGAACAGAGACCTCCATCAAATAAAAAGAACTGTCAGTTTTAGCCCTGTTGAACATAAATGTACATTATTAGAACCTGCGAAACCACTACTGTGAGGCTGAAGATACTTCTTGCTTTAACAGTGTATTAGTCACATCCCTGCGTTGAGAAATCTTGAAATGCATCAAAAATTTAAAATAATAGGGACAAGTGAAATACAACTCCTTCATAGCAGACAGCAGATAATATTTTGCAAGAATGTAAGACAAAACTGATTTTAACTTACATGAATGTATAATTAAAGGCCAGCCTCGAAGATGTCTTTATGTAATACAATTAAATGAATATAATGGCAATGACTTCATCAAAAGGACACCATTATATGCTATTCTTAAAGTTAATTTCATTTTACTTATAATAGCCTAAGATAGATAAATAAAGCTTAACATTTTCCAAACAATAATCCTTTTGATTTCCCTTAGCTTTATTAATAAGGTATATATTCAGCTGGAATATTCAAATATAATTTTTACTGATATACAGAATCATTTGTAATGCATATTTGGTACAATTCCTTTTTTTGGCGTGTAGAGGTCACTTTTATTTTGATAAAATGATACAGTAGACTTACACTTAACATCACATATAGCCTTTATCTATATAAAGAATTTACAGAGCTCTTCTGCTTGTGGAATGGTAAATTTCATACATATGAAATTTTTTAAATGTTGCATGAGCCTGTGACCTTGCCAATACACCGAGCAACCTTTAGAAACCGCAATGACCATGAACTGATGCACATACATCTATCGGGGTCCAGTATATGGACACATTCAAAATGCTGCAACGCCAGTTTGATTTGCTTTTACTTTGGTGGCTGTGATATTCCAAGTGCTGATGCGAAGTGCACCTTAGCGGTCCTCCTAGGAGCACAGTTACCCCATTGCATTTTAAAGGCATTTGCTTCTTCTATTCTCCCTTGTAGCGAGGAGGTCTTTTCTCCTTAAATGCAAGAAGACCTTCAATTCTA
>VWPW01030214.1:0-113796 GCA_013389825.1 Crypturellus undulatus | reverse complement strand
TGTTAGAAAAAGAGAGCCATCATCACCTCAGGTCAGTTTGCTACTCACTTGGCAAAGGTTCAAATTCACAGTGTCAGGAGGGGAAAAAAGGGCTTTTTTAAATACAAACCTGCCTCTACGGCTCCCACCCCGTGTTTTCTGTGTCCAGCTGTGCCTCCCGGGGCAGCTGTGGTGGAGCCATCTGGACACAACTGTGATGCTCACGGACTCGGCAAGAGGGTACATGGACCAGCAGTGGTGGCAGCGCTGTCCCCTCTGTCACCGCCCTCCCCTGAGTCATCCTCAGCTGATGGAGGTGGTGCTGATGGGTGACCTGGGCATCTCCTTGGCAAACCTGCCCATTTACATGAAGGAACTTGTACTAGGGGCTGCTTGAGGGGCTCGTTTCCAGGTTAAGCGAAGTTAAGGGTGTTTGTAGCCTCCTCTGCTAGGGAATATCCTTCAGAAAGAGGAGAAGGACACAGGGATGTCCCCTCAGAGGGATTTGCTGGGCTGTGGTAGGGAGTGTATAGGGAAATGATGACTTGGAGAGATGTTGCAAGGTGGAAGGACCAATTGCTGTCAAAGCCTAAGGACACATGGTCATCCAGCTCATGGTCACCAGCCTCGGTGTAACCCATAGTATGTGACAGGGACTCCAAAGCTGGCATCAGCTGGCTCACTGCTTGAGCCATCACAAGGAAACCTGGACAATACATTTGTGAGTTAAGTGGGTATAGGAGTGTGAAGGGAATCAAATGGTTTTTGTCATAAAATATAACCACCTTCCCTCCTACATTCTGTAATATTGCAACATGATTTCTGACCAGTTTGTTAGAAGAAAATGGTTCCTCGGGACATCTTTTTCTGTACTTTCACCATAAGATCTATGGCTCAGCACCACTTTGATTTCCAAGCTGTGTTGTTCCAGTCAAGTCAACCCATCAGGGCCGTGACATTCAGCAAGCTGCAATATATCCACCCAACACAGCATTCCAATGGTAACTGGACCTGAAATTGCTAATAAATTGTATAAAATTATACGTGAAGCTCTAAAAAAAATAGGCAGTAGAGAATAGGTGCAGCAAAATTTAAGCCATCCATAATCAGAGAGATTTGTGTTTAGTTCAAGATCAAAAAACTGTCCCCAAAAGCCTGTGACATTTCAGAATTACAGTAAAATTGAAGAAAGTTTCTCTAGGAAAAAGGTGACCCATTTCCTCAGACTACATCCTTCTTAGGCAAAAAAAAAAAAAAAATGAATACAAGCAATGAGAAAGCCTTGAATGTTCCCCTGTTGCTCCAAAATCTCATTTCAACAAAAATCAGTTTTGATGTATTTAATTTTCATTCCTAGTCATGCCATTTCAAACTCAGACATGTTTTGATGGAGGAAATAAAAAGACTACAATAAAATAAAAATTCACTAACTCCTCAAGAAAGGCAATCTTTTTGCATGCTGCAAAGTGGCCCACAATAAAAAAAAACCCTATTCTTTTTTTGAGTAACATTTCATAAATGAAAAGCTTTATTTTTGTCCTGTCTCATCCAGGGAACAGGGACTTGTGAGTGCAGTTGCCCTTGTTTTCTGGCATCTGTTTATGATACTTCGGAAAAGTTGGCTTTTCACATGCATGTTTAGCAGTTTCCCCATCACAAGTCCTTCTCCCTTTGGCTGTTAAGACAACAAGTGATGAACAACTTATGTAAGCAAGTGGTCCAGTTTATAGCAGAATTAACTGAGATCTGGAGCCCAGTTAAGGCATCTCACCAACAATAAAATAATAGTGCCCTAGGAAAGAGGAATCCAGCATGGACCAGGCTTTGGCTTCTTGTATACAGAAGGAAGAGAAGCAAGCAAAGAAAGACCCATAAGATATTTCTGTTGCCACTGCAAGGATGAGGGAGATGGAGAACATTGTAGTGGCAGTGGCAGGATGCAAACACAGCCCCACAGGAGCTATGGAGAACAGAAGGAAGGGCAGGAAGCGCAGGACTTTCTTAAAAAAGTCCCTGTTGATTCCCAAATCCCAGCCCTTAGCGGAGGACACAAGAACAAGCAGTGGAAAAGCATGAACCTGAGGGCTGGAGTCCTGCCAGAAGAAGGGTGTTGGACTTGCTCTACAGTAACTATGATACAGAGATCAAATGCACGCACATGGCATTTATCTTCTACGAGGTAATAGGACTCTGAAGGCTGGGAAATCAATCTAATGAAATGCAAACCACTTCCTTTGGGAAGGAATGTTGATTGTCAACTCACTGGTGTTCGAATTATTAAAGAAGAACGTGTCAAATGTTCTAGCAGAGAAGGTTGTAGAGCACTGAGGCCTCTAGCTACATTAATCTGTACCGCCTTTAGCTGGCCCTGTCAGAATTCCTGTGTTTTTACGAGTACACTACGGTTGGATGATCTAGGTGGGCTATTTTGGTGCCGTTTGTTAAAAAGGACCACCAGAGTGCTTCTGTAGCTGACCGAGCCTTAAGCACATCTAGAATAGCCAAAAAGGGTTGTTAACCCTTTTTGTAAACACCAAATGCATGCAGAGCCCTCAGCGCCCATCTGCATGATTTTTTCTCTACAAGGAAAATCTACATGCATGCTAAGGACCAGATGTAAAAGTCAGATACTGAGAGTAAGTTTGGGCTGGAGTCAATCTCCTCTACTAAAGAAAGGGGATTTGGGGATCATCTTCCCCAAATGCAGAGCTCTCTCCACAGGGAGGCACAGGAAGGCCAGCTGTTAGGAATTACAGCCTCACTTTCTAATTATATAACAAGAAAAGAGATGTTAGCTGTTTTTTCTTTTCGTTTGTTTGCTTTGCTTTGTTTTGTTTGTTTTGTTTTAAGTTTAGTAGGGGGCTGCTGGATGGAGAGATCTGGATGGTGAAGGAGAATGTTCCTCAGAAAGGTCTCTTACTTGTCAGGTTTTCATTTTGATTTAGTATTTACTTCGGACCTTCACTGTGGCTCCGAAATCCTCTACTGTGTTCAGGTGAGAGCTTCTTTGGTGTTACTTCTTCCCTTTTTTCTTGCACTGTTTTCTTTCATGATAATTTGTTGTTGTTGTTCAAGGCAAACTTGGGATTTCTCTGGGGCACGGGAAGACCAGCTTTGGGGATCACACGCTGCAGAAAGGCTGAGGAGGAGACCATCCCTCTTGGATATTTCAAGAAGTGGGACCTGTGTAACGCAGCTGAAGCCATATGGCTGCATAAGGCATTGAGTGCTATTGCCCCTCTGAGCCTGTGCTCAGAAAAAATGAACTGGATAGCAGAATATTAAAATGTGTATATGTATGCATATATATTTATCTACTGAACAAAACAATAGTATCTGAAATGCTTTTTATTTGTCTTTTGGGTTTTGAGGCTCATACTTTCAGGGTTTTCTTTGCAAGCTCAACAGACAGAATATTGTTACTATTTTTTTTTAAATGATAGTTGTGAGTTATACAACTACAGGATGCACATCTGTGTCTGTGCCTTACAAACCTGCGAAACTACCAGTGAGATGTGGTAGAGAACCCGTCTAGCTGGAAACCTCCCAAATCCCAGTGTCTGGCAAGTGTCGGGGAGAAGGGGCACAGGACATGGCCTGTTTCCTTGCAGTGGGCCAGCTAGTGATCTGCTGCTCTCTTCCTTCTGCTCTTTGACAGAGTTGCTTCCCCTCTTCATTCTTTCCAGCACTCCTTTCCCTTTCTTCTCTCTACCCTCACCGTTGCATCTTGCTCAATAGTACAGATTTAGGGTCCTGTGGGTCTCCTTGTTACTACGGGATGCAGACTGTTATGTAAACTTCAGCCTATTCAGGGCAAGGGCTGTCACAAGCCATACAGGGGACAGTCATCCTAAAGCTGCCTATAGTGGGAAGAATCTATATATGGCCCTGTGCAAGAGCATCACCCAGAGGCCTCCACAATAAGTACATGTTTATCCCATCCCACTGTCAGCCCTATATTAGCCTATTTGGTTCCTTCTCTTTGCACTATTCTTATCAAGCCCAACTCTTGGTTGATATTTGATCTCTAGATATAAGAAGCAGAGACTCCAGACCAAGGGGACTTTTTAAGCTCTGATATCACTCCTGTTTTAACATAAGCCCACACTGACTCTCATTAGGAGAAATGCTGAGCATTCCCATTTCCCCGAGTCATATTCCCTGTCTGCCTTTCTCTCTTTGCCCCACTTATCCTGTGTTGGAAAGGGCAGGTGGTGACAGTATTTAAAGCCTCAATCTTCCTGGCCAGTGAACCATTGCAAGCAGCGTGCTCATCAGCAGTGCCGAGCTTCTCTGACTGATTGTTTTCTGATTCTGTTTGGCGTTATATCCTGGCTGCATAGAAAACTTATTATAAAATCATGTTTGTATTCCATAGATTATATCTGTGACTCACTCCAGCAGGAGGATGAAGCATGAGAAGGAGTCAGAGGGACATGGCCAATGCGGACCCATTGCTGAGGTGATGGGAGCCAAACTGCAGAGTTTGCAGAGATGAAAATAAGAGCCCCAGGTTATCCTGGGGGTAGTTTTGCTGTTCTGCTTCTCCTACCTAGATCTGTGCCACATGCCACAAATAAATGTTCTAAACACAGACTAGTTTTATATTAGACGATTGCAACAGTCCCTGCTGCTATTAAAAACCTGTTAGTCTTTCTTTTGCATAGCCCCAAGCTAGACTGCCATCCAGTCATCCCTGTAGCAAGTCCAACAACCTGTGGTAAAACTAGAGAGAATTATTACAAGGTCTTTCATCATTATTTGGGTTCTGGGAGTACACAAGGTCTGGGAGATGCTGTGTATAGAGACCTGTACCAAAAGTTTAGAGCTGTAATCCTTCCAGTGGCTGCATGTCATGTCATTCTGTGATGTTGGCCCACTAGAGAAGGAGATGAGACGTCACAAACTTGTCCTGTGTTTCCTCAGTTGTGATAATAAGATACTAGAGGGACTCTGTCCTTCAACCATCTTTTATGCCTACCTTGCCCTGATCCATTTCTTCTGAAACACTGCTGAGTATGTAAAAACTGAGCCAAAAAAATCTCTCCTGTGAGATTAGCAGAAGAGAAGACACTGTGTTGCATAGGCTGCAAAAATAGACAACCTTTTTCTACAATGTTTTTTAATCTTTCTCATAGTTACCTTTCCTAAATGCCTCCTCAGAATACACATAGGAGTATGACTTGGATCTGAGATGCAGTACTCAACCTTCCTTCCCTTGGCTTCTCTCCTGGGGACAGTTAAATATGTAGAGTGTTTCATCATTTGCTCAACACAAACGTTCCCAAAACAGTAAGTTGTCCATAGGAAAAAACGGAGAGAAAAGAGCAAGTTCAACCTCTGGAGGAGTGGAAATGTTGCAGCCTCCTCCTCTTCAAAGCCGTTTCTGACCTCCATGCATTTTTTAGGAGGAGGTTCCTGTATTACACTCCTCTGTTCCCTCCATCCATGAGTATAGACAGATCTGCCAGCTCCTTCCACCCACTTGCACTGCTCGCCCAAGTGCTGTGATCCCTCCCGTTAACGTGCTGGAGGTGCTGGTGGTGCCGGAGTCCTTGCTTCGGTGGGGCTGGCCATCTGGAACGAGCCTCGTGTGTCTCTGCATCTCGTGGACTTCTTGTTCCATTTCAATCTCAGCTGAAATTGTATATTTATTCCCACCTTCCTTGTCTGTGACTCTCTTATTTTCTCCCTCATGATATCTCTGCTGCTATTTATGAATTCTTTTCTCTGTAACTGTCCTATTTAATGCTGCAAAGTGGTTGGGGAGATGGTTTCTGTGAAAGATGCTGTAGAAAGCGAAGTGGGTACTGTCATCTAACGATCACACTGGAGCTGGCTAAAAACATGCCAGCAACACAGGAGATAGAAAATTCACCCAATATCCTTTTGCTGCCCAGTAAAATCAGATCACAGCTAGAAATAAATGAATTTCTTGGAGAAATTGTTAGGCGAATGCTTATGGTGATGTCTGACTAGAACAAGCAGCCTTTAGGATCAGCTTCAGTCCCAGCACCAAGCTTTGGGCACTCTTTAGTCCTAAAAGGCTCTGTGTCCTCTCCTGGAGGGACAAACTGAGAATTTACATGTGCTGTGATGCAGCTAGAGACAGACTTCTCCCAAGGTGAAAGATACTTTCTGGAGTCCATAGACTCTACTGTCTCCCCATTTCTGGAAATGTTGAGATCTGCAGAAGCCAGACTAGTCCCAGCAAAACACAATGAGCCTGTGAGGCTGCTTCCTACACCGGGTTTTTATCACATGAGTGCCACATGCAGCTGGTTCTGGGAAGGCCTCTGCCCACACACTAAAAAAATATCTGGTGTGGTGCACTGCTTCTCTATGGAAACCGTGCCCAGCACTTCTCTCTGTAGGATTTTTCTCATTTCAGGCTCCATAATAAATTAACAAGAGGATGTTTTCTTTGCACCAACCATAGGAGAGACTCTTTTCTGTACTCGATTAATCTTCAGTGATCTATATTAAATATTTATCTGAAGAAACGAGGCCTGTATTGCAGCAACATTTTCTATTATGAGACTTTATCGTATCAAAAGATATTTTCCTGGTGCCGACTTGCTCGTATACACCCAACCAGAATTTCCGATGGAAGGGCATCTTTTTTTTTCCTTTCTTTCTATCCCAGTGACCTTTTCCCTCCATAACAAGCTGCTGATATGTTAGAATTTACTGGGTTATAAACATTTTTTATCGAGTAGGAGGAAGCTGGGTGATTTGGCATCGGTTTCCCTAATAAAACCCGAGGGAGAGACTGTGATGTTTGACACCAATAAAGGCATGGAAGGAGCTGCATCATTCTGAGATGCTGGTCACGAATGACAGTGGGAGGCGATGAGAGTGTCAGTCACGGAGCTTCCCTCTGCTGCGGCGCCTCTGGAAGAGGGCCAGCGAGCTGGAGCTGGCAAGGGAGCTGGGGAGGAGGTGGTAAAAGGCTCCTCTGTTCGCAGTGTTACCAAGAATGTGGGAACTGGCAGCAGGGAGCTGGGATTCCAAAACCATCTTTGCCTAGAACTGGGAGATGAAGGGATGCCAGATAGCTGAAATACCTAAAAAGGGCTGGAGACCTTGGTGTTGGGTTCAAGTACTCTTTCTACAAGAATGCTGAGTGCTCCAGACACGCTTTGGCCTTGAGTCAGTGATTGGCTTTACCCTGCTCAAGGTAGACCTGGTGTAGGCTGCAGATAAAACTATATATTTTTGTATTGATGCTGTCTCAAAAGGAAATCCAGCCAAGGAACCGAGCTTGTGGCACCAGGTGCTGAACCACCATGCAGCAGAAAAGACAGTCCAAGTTCACGAAGAGCTCACAGTGCAACACACCTCACAAGGGAGCTGTGATTTAAAACGGTCAATAACTAACTCGTTCCACAAAAGCCTACATAAATCATATCATGACTGGATATACACGCATTATAAATGTTTAGCTCTGATAATATATGGTTGAGCTATTATTTTGACAAATATGCTAGTGAATAATATATTTGATGAACTGCATAATATTTTACTAATGATAAATTTATTCATTTGAAACAAACAAAATCCAGCCCGTTCCTGCTATCATAAGGAACCCTAAGTAATGGCTGTGAAGAGCTTTGGGATCCCTGGATGATCTGTGCATATTATTACTCCCTTTATCATTGTGTATTTCTAGTGATTTATTAACACAGATAATTAATCTATGGCTTGTGTTATGACCAGCCTCATTTACAATTGTGACAATTCCTGTTCAAAAGCCCAAGATTTTTTAATGCCCACTAAAATCTACAGGAATCTGGCAGTTGGGCAGCTGAAAACCCTACAACGTCAAGCTGTGTCAAGCTTCGTTAGAACATCATTTACCTCTTCCATCTACACATAGGAGCATTCTGACTCCTATAGTTTTGGTAGGGCTGGTTACTAGAATTGCATTTCAATATCCCATTGGCTGTAGTTCTCCCTTTCTCTTAATTCCATTCAGAAATATAATTTCTGTGAGTTCACAGAGAAGATAAAGGACCTATGGAGCAAGAGCGCTTCCTCAGAGCCTTTCTGCAAAAGCAGGCTGATTGATTACGGACTGGAAGCTGCTCCAGCTTCCCTTCCTAAATGAAAAATTGAGAGCTCTTAAAAACTGAATAAAATATGCCATTCTAAGGATTTCCACTGGCACAAGCACAATAGGAGGTAGCGGTAAGTTGCTCAAAATTTCTGTGTGCGCTGGCTAATCCTTTACTTCTCAGTCCCTTTGCACTGTCCCTGTGGCACCTCATGGTAACTCATCTGTAATTGGTAAGGACTTTAACTGTGTGTCTCCAGACAAAGCTTAAATTGCTCCTGTTCTGGAGAGCTCTGACTTCAGCTCTTCCTAGCACTGTCCAGGAGATTATTCCTTTTTGTAGTTACTTTCAGGACTTCAGAATCTCTCTTTGTTCCATGCTGGAAGAATCTGGAACAGCTTGTATTTTTTTTTTCACTGAATAAAATTGTCTAATGAAAAGGTTTTGTGCATATATGCAAGGAATAACGTGCCCATAGGTGTTGCTTATGCTTTCTAGAGTTATTAAGAACAGGTTGTTGCATTATTCAAATGATTTTTTTCTCCCCTTCAGATCAATTAAGATCATTGGATTATCAAATGATTAGCAAAACATCAGCTCTGACATTACTAACATAGTTTGTTCAGTGTGCAATTTCATAGTAGCTTGGAAGACTCTAGAATATATTTCTCTTTGGGTTTGCAGTGCTATTGCTCTGTGACTTGCTTTCCCTGCTTATGCATGCTGATGAAGTTTACTATTATGAATCACCCCACAAAACTACCTTCAAACTCAAATTTAATAACCTAAGCATTATGAAGATCAATATTATGGCTCTTCTCATTCATATGATTAGCACTAATATCATTTTGGGAAATATTTGTGCTGCAGTAGTGGCTAGAGACATGGATTAGGAGGAGATCCTCATGATCTATACAAGAGACAAGGCATTGTTCTACCTCGCTGTGTACTGAAGTACTTAGTCTCCGAGTCTCCATGGGTCTGGATAGTTTATGTAAGTTATCTAATAAGATAACAAACCAACCTTACAATCCCTACAGCCATATTCCAAACTGTTTGAAAATCATGAGTCAGGCTCCAAAAAAGAATTAAGAGATTGGTTTTAAAATTCATGAGACTTTTTCAAATCTGATAAACTTTTTTTTTTCTTTTTTGACTATGTAGGAGTCATATTATCACGTTTTCCTCTGCAATTAAGAGGGCCATAAACTTACTTTAAAAATTGAGTTGAGACTCTTGCATAATCACAGGACACTACAAGTGGAGGCTTTGAAGATGCATTAAATAGTCTTGAGATAGTTAATCACATGAGTTGGCAACACTCAGCTACTGAGTTGGTGCGGCACAGATTTCACATATCAAATACTCCCTAGAAGCAGTTGGGAGTCCTCGGGCAGGTGGGGGAGAAATCTGAGACTGTTGCAGTCTGCTCAGGAATGAGGGGGAGGGAAAAGGGGGAAGGGAGACGAAAATCAAGGAGAACATCCTTGTCTGGTAGGGATTTTTCACTTAGCTTTAACCAGGGACGAACCAACCTTTTCTTTTTTTCATTCTTTTTTTTTTCTTTTTTTTTTTTTCTGTCTCTCTCACTTGCTCTTAACCAAGCTCTCTTATTAGTGTTATCCATGGCTGGACTCCCCAGGGAGAACCCCAGACATTCGGAGGGCAATATAAAGTAATGTACTTTCTGTCTCTTTTTTTTTTCTTCAAGAGCTGGAAGCTAACGCTGAAATATTTAACGATGAATGTTCAATAGCAGGTTTTTCCTTTGCTGAAAAGGAAAGAACAAGTAGGAAGGAAACGGGAGAAAAGGCAAAACATGTCTGGACGGGGTTATATGGACAATGAAAACAACTTTGCCTTCACGATAGTGCTCATTTTCACTTAGTCCTTTCTTCCGTCTCCAAGTGGCTTTGGGAGGTAGTGCTGAGTGTGTTCGTGTCCAGACTGAATCCCCTGAGTGGGTGGCCACGGCCGGCTACTGCAAACAGTGCTGAAGCTCAATCTGTGCTCCAGGAACTCCCAAAACGTGATCAGCCGATGACTAACAGCTCATGAAACATGGTCTGCAGCTTGCAAAGGAGCACTTCTTTTTCTGGAAACTGGTAGATCTCCAGCCACGCCAGCAAAAGGCTCAGTGTCTGGATGATTGTAAGAGCTATCACTAAGCCCAAAGAGAGGCACCAGCTATGAGTTATAATGGATCAGTCCTCCCACCGATTCTTCTTGATATTCATGGGGATGAGAGGTTATTGCAATATCGGTGTATTTGAGCCTCCAGCTCAATCCGTGGGATGTTGGTTGAGAGGGTAGCCATCAAACAGTGTTCTTCCATGAACATAGCCAAAGGCATATTCCTGGGAGATGGAGAACATCCAGAGGTTTCTCTTTGAGTGGCTTCCTCTGAAATGTCTAGTTGCTCCCTGCCTTTGCTGAAACTGTTGCCTGGCAGAAAGCAATCCTACAGCAGGATGCATGGGGAGCAGAAGACTTCCATGTCACCACTTAGAAAGTGCTGTGCCCCACAGGCACCGTTTAGCCTGGAGGAACATAGCATCAGAGAGGGAGCCCTGACCATCTCTAGACGACTGCTGTGCTAAAGCAGAGGCTGTGTTAGCATTAGTATTTGGTCCGTGGCTTTTTGTGAGCCATGCAAGGAGGGTATCCATAATTTTATCACAGCAAAGTTTAGGGAGACTCTCCCTTCCTCAACTAGAAAGGCAAATTTCCACTGCAAGCAGAAGCACAAGGCCTGTTGTGGCTGAAAATTTGTTGTCATGGCTCCCTCTCCCAGCCGCTGGGAGCTGTCTGCACATTGGAGCTGTTGCTGGTTGCACTCAGGTTGTGTTTCCAAACCTTCCCTGCAGTTGTAAGGGCTGGAGACTCCTCCTTCCCTCCCTGCTCTCCTTTCTTAATTAAAGTTCAGATTCTGATGCCATCACATGACTGCAGGAGCAGGGCCCCCAGGCAAGCAGTTATTGCTCTGCATTGTCAGGGGGACTTTGATTTAGAAGCTCAGCAGGTACTTGAGAGAATCCTATCCCCGTGCTGTGCCCCAGCCCAGCCGCCTGTGCCAGACTTCGAGGCTTTTGCTTTTCAGGACCGGCTCTAGAGCGGGTGGGAGCTTTTCCATGCAACAGGAAAACCAGGATGGGGAGGCGCTCTGTCCTTTTGGAACAGTTTGTTTGGAAATTCAGACAGCTGAGAGGAGCAGAGCAGGGAGGGAGAAGCCAGCATCCTCCTGCATTGCAGCTTGCTTCCACCCCAGGCAGACTCAGGGAATGCAAACACTGCTGCGATCTGCCACCTCCAATCCTGCCTACCCTTCTCTCTTCCTCCCTGCACCATCAGCATTTCATAAAGCATTTATTTAACCAGAAAAATATGCTCCCTGGTGAAGGGAACCTCGTTGCAGCTTCTGGTTAATGCTTCACTGTCAGCGTCTGCGTTGGTGATGGGTCTGGCTGCCCGAGACAGTGTGTTCAGGACACATTCAAGGCTGGGGCATCAGCTACCAGCGTTCTTAGTGCACAGACCCAGCACAAGGCAGCTGGGCATTGCCTAAATTGTGCCCCTACTCCATCTCCAAGGAGGACCGCTGGCTCTGCATGAGTATATTGGCTCTGCAGGAACATATTGGATCTGCATGGGCACATTTCATCACCTTTCTGGGAGAAGAGACCCTTGTGCAAAGGGTGGCCCAAACCCTTTCCTCTCCCTGCTTCAGACAAGGCTGATTCCTGTTTTTTTTTGCAGGAGATATGTCCTTGGGTTCTGTACTTGCATGCAGAACATAACATAGCAAAACAGCCTGCGTGGCTCTGACTGCCCCAGTGGGACACATCTTGTTCCATTTGCAGAGCCTAGTGGGTGGCAATCAGCAAAAAAAGAGATGGAAAAAAAAAAAAAGGCATACTTTTGGAACCCAGGGGAAACATTAGAGGGATCCAGAAATAGAAATCCCCCCTATAATAGGTACAGTCATACCATCTCCCAGTGCTACTGGTGCCAGAACAAAATTATTCCATACATCTAGCAGGATGACTTTTTTTTTTTTTTTAATATAACAGCTTCTCTGCTGAAATAAGCATCTGCCTGATTTAAAAGTAGAATTAATAATCTGCTCACAAGGAAAGAGTGAAGGCTTCTCCTTGGCTTGTTAGCCTTTAAAATATGCTCCCAAGCCACTGGACCATAGTCTGCTAGTCCACCGAATTCAGAGATGAGCATGCAGAGTCGCTGCAGTCGCAAATTGCTTGGGAACAGCTTGGGAGACCTGATGGGAAAAGCCTGGCCTTTTCATGTGGAGGCAAAAATATCCCCCCACTAGGCAAGGTCTCCAAGGGGGCCGTGCAGAAAACTCCCTTGTAGCCCAAGAGAAAGCAAACCTCTTTTGGAACAGCTCAATAAATAAAAATATTTATCTATGCTGCTTCTGGGATTTTTGGAGAACATGGTAAAGATGTTTCACTCTCTTTTCAGAATTATTTTGCTTGGCCTTGTACTATGCAAAACTGCTTAAAGCTCAGCTGATGAAGAGTTTACGCAGGTCAGCAGGCAGGGCAAGCAATCATTGACAAGCCGTGCTAGTCACTGAGCTCCTCTGCAAGCTTTTCTCAGGCTCCCCAAGGGTGATTGCCCTACCAGGATCTGAACAGCTAATGCTGCATCTGCAGTGCTCCCTGGCCACTTTCAGATGAGGGTTCAACCTTCCCCCAAGCTCAGGCAGATGTTGCCTTCCAAGAACACTCAGAGTCTCTCCAAGGCCGGCACCGTTTATCCTTCCGTTTGCCCTCTGTTCCCAAGAATATCAAGAGGAGGAGGGATGAGCCCGTATGTCACATCCCGCAGCTGCTCCTGCCGTCGCCCTCTGAATCCATCCCAGCTGCTCCTGCAGCCCTGGCCATGGCCAAGCTCCCGCTCTGTGCAGCCCTTTGGCTCCCAGGACTAACCGCTCTCTAGCTCAGGCCAAGCCGTTCCCTGCCATCCCCTGTGCCTGTTGTTATTCTGCTTATGCAAATACACTAAAAGCTTTCCAGGGAGATGTATTATGCAGGGGATGTAGCAACACTGGTCCCTGAACTGTATGAAGAATGAAGGTTGTGGGCAAATGAGCGGCTACGTGGCGGAATTGGCTGGTTTGTACCCGTCTGCTCGATGTTTTGTGATTGCCAGGCTGCAGCATTAGAGCTGGTGAGACAGGAATGTAAATTATGGCTTTCTTGTAAAGTTGCATAAACCTGTATTAATGTCATTTTTAGATTAACATTTACATCGAGGGGAACACTGGAAGTCTTCATTGTTTACATGCTCTATGGAAATTGATTTAAATTTTTGGTTTACACATATTTATTTACAAGGCATTTACTGATTACGAACCAATGTACATCACTCGTTTACATGCATAATGTAAACTATGGAGATTTTTTTTTTTTTTTTGCCATGCAATGCCGTGCAGATTTCTATTGCTCATTCCACACTGAGGAAAGAACCTCCTTTCATCTCAGCTCCCTCGTCCTTCAGCTGCTGCGTTGCCTCTCCTAAAACAAGCCTTGCATCTGACTGGAAAACATAAAAGTTGATGTCCCCTTTAAACTGATGGCATAAAAAACTAATAGGAAAAACCTTGTCAGCAGAACTTCAGCATGACTAAAAAAGCCCAAACAAAGACTAAAAAGCCTAAGAGTGCCTATCAATTCACACCAGCACAAAGCATCATCTGAATGCTGTTTGGGAAGACCCTTCATGGTGCTTTTTGGATGCTTTAAGCATCCAAACAATAGCATTAGGACTGAAAACTTGCCAGGATATGTGTGAGAGAGGTGCAGCGTTGGTGCCTGTGTTGCACCATGCATCTCAGTTAATAGTAGCCAGGTTTCAGCCCCTGCTGAGCCCTGAACAAGGCAATGAGCATCACCCAGCACCGTTGCGATCACTCCGCATTGTCCTGGTGCCATTTCCCTCCCCCAGTGGCACTGGGGGAAAAATAAGCTCTTTTCTCTTTATCCGTAGGTGCTAAAAGCTGAACCCGGAGGAAACCAAACCTCAACGCTAGGAAATTTTAAGATTTGAAAGTCTCAGAGTGAGCGGTACAGCCAGCCAATTTTTTTTTTCCCTTGACTGTTTCAAGGACATCAAACTGTTTGCAAATTCAAGATAAACTGAGTGAGCAGGTTCAAAAGAAAGCAGCCAAATGAAATATGTTCAAAATCAAAATGTTTCATTTTGAATGTTTTTTTTAAATGATGTGACTGGATACTGTGTTTCAAGGTGATTTTTTTATGCCTTGAAAATTAGGGAGGTTATTGCTTTCACTGTATTAAAAGAGGAAAAACAAACAGACAAACAAACCTTAAGCATTTGACTGAGCCTAAAGTGAAATGCTTCATTTTTTTTCTTTTTACTGAAAAGTTGAACAAATATCCATTTAAGATCAACCCTATTTAGTGTTATTTTTGTTCAGTGCATCCAGTCAACCACAAAATCAATTATTTGTACAGCTTTAGTGACCAGTAGATTAAATTCACTGCAACAGACACCAAAAGGAGTCAAAGAGGAGTACAGAGACAGAGAAGAAAAAGAATGGGATAAAAAATGGTGAAAGCAACTCCTATAGGTAGTATCTCTGCCAAAACTTAGCGTGCAGTGTCACAATCTCTTTAATATGCAACTTCACTCTATATTGCTGCCAAAAACACTGTTCTCACCAATCCCTTTCCTACCTCCCTCTGCCTGTTCCCAATTGTTTCCTCCTATCTCACCACACCATGAATGAGATTGGAGAAGTGATCTGGTTGGAAATTAACTTTTTTTCCTTCTTTCTTCTTTCTGACCAGCTTAGTTTTCAGCCAGATCCGTTCCACGGTCATACTAATCACAGGGTGACATGGAACGTGCCTGGGAGGGCTGGTCAGGAAAGGCAAATGTTTTTAGTAGAAGTAGCTTAAAGCAGTCATAAAAGCTCAAGTCCACTAGCCAGACTGACCAAGTCTAATGCCTGCACTTAGGGTTTGCATTCTTGAAACCTTATCATGCTCCCAGGCCAATGACATGGGCAAGCAGCCCTGTAAACACTGGTTCTCTCTGGCTAGATCCTGGGGGAACTGGACATTGCTGGAGCCACTGCAAGAGCTGGGCAGATTCTCAAGCAAATAAATGGGTGAATTTTCACTGAAGTCAACAGTTTCACATATTTATGTCACACAGAATCTGGCTCATTGTTTTTAATTTGTGGTGCCATAAAACTTGGAAAGTTTTGTGAGACAGTTTTGTGAGACAATATATTTGTTTTTTCTCTTTTTTTTTATATATATATATTTTTCCTCCAAGGGAAAATTTAAGCAGCACGAAAGTGTATGCATTTCTAAGCCAACTGTAGCCTGTGCTACGTGCGCAGTAAAGAGCCCTGCTCCATGGTAATTCTCTTCCTCCTTCCAGAGGGAATGACACGTTTAGAGAGCACGTAGCCGCTCAGATCGGTGGGTTTATTACGACTAAATAAAAATCTCCAGCGAGGCCAGAGTTTCATTTAGCAGTGCGAATCCCTTTACGAGCGCGACGTTTAGTGTCCAGTCCGAGCCAGAAATCACAGAGATCTTGCTCAGAAGGGCCCGTGGGGGTGCCTAATCCAGCCTCCACTCCAAGCAGGACCATCCGCTGCTCTTGAGCACTTCACCCGAGGCCTCTTTTCCTCCTCTCTAACTCTGTCACCAAACAACCAAATCTCATTTTCTTGAAACGTGCTAAACAGATCAACATCGTTAACTAAATACTCTTGCATCAAGGTTTCTGCTAGAAGAGTTGCATAGTGTGTTCAAGAGTAAAATCTACTGTTTTATACTGCTTCTTTTGCTTTGCCTTATGTGTGAATAATCAGTTTCTAGGAAGAGAAAATAAAAGGCCAAACACAACAGTGTGCTGCAAAGAAGTAGATTGAAGCTGTTACCTACTGTGTTGTGGTGACAGGAGTGTTTCTAGTCTAAACAACTACCCTAGTCCCAAAGTCAGGCCAAGCTGAGCTTCATCTGTTTCCCTGCCTTTGTGAGGTGCCTCCTACCTAAGGCTCTCATGATTAGGAACAACAACAGGGATAGTCATAATGAATATTCAGACATCCCACAAACCACTCTCAGCATCTGCCATCGTATCTGCATTAGCATCAGAGTGCAGAGATAATGATCAAAGCAGCATTTTCCTGCCAGAGGCCCCCCTAAACCAGCCTTATTAGTGTGAATCGATGCTGATTAATGTGTCTCCCTAATGCAATTGTATCTACCCCTACTGTCTATGATTCAATATAACATTCCCCCCTTACACTTGCCTTTCTCCAAATATTGCATGCAATGTGCAAATCTTGATTGAAGACATCAGGAAAAACAGTGGTTCAAGATTTTCAAAAAGAGGCCTAAAATCTGCTAAAATCCATGGAAGAATGTGATTCCATTTAGTCTTAGGAAATGGTAACAGAGAATTGCTTTTCTGTGCTAGGATGGAAGATCTGGATCTACCATCCTGTGGAAAAGCTGTGCTGTTCTAGAGGAGATGTGCTGCTGCATCATATAAAAAAGCCTTGCTAACCAAATATGTTCTTGCTCTGTTGTTGCTGAATATCTGGACTGAAGTTCCTTTAGTATGCTGTTGTCTCCTTTCTAAAGTTACCTGAAGAAAAATGAGAAAATACTTCATTTTGCCCCATATTGCTGCGTAAAGTTGACAGTGGCTTTATCTCTGTGCGTTTTCAGTGTAAATGACACGGTTCTAATGCACTGTGTCCATGTTCCTGCACAGCAAGACACTGGGGAAATCACCACTAAGCAAGTGACAGTGTTCCAATTAGAGACGGGTGAGGTCCTCTCCCTCATCTCACATCTGCTCCGAATCCTTGGTCGCCATTTGTGTTCTGCTGCTTTTGCAGAAGAGCTGGAGTTGGGACAAGCCTTATTCACCAAAATCCCAAGTCCCCAAAGGAACCACCTGACTGAAGAGTAAAACAATCAAAAGAAAAGAATCTGAGAAATAAAGAGGGGACTGTAAAGGAAATTCACATATTCCAAGGCAGCTGTGTTCCTCAGGAGTGATGCTTTAGTGCAGAATATGTGCATCTCCTAGACCAGTATAAAAAGCAATTGAGAGACATCACTTGGGAGGAAAGAGACTTCTGCAGTGGAATGAAACAGTTGACAAAATCCCAACAGCTTTACAAGTTCTTGAAGTCAATTTAAACAGCCCACAAAATGAGATTTTCCCACTGTGGGTTTCAGGAAAGTGCCATGCTCTGGGTAGTGTGTGCTTAGAGTCCAGTTTTTAACTGCTAAAAGTGGATATAGCTCCACTAACTCTCTGCAGCTAGACTTATTTTGACACAGCTTAAAAAATGCATGGGTCTAAGCATTAGAGTGACCAGTCTTGCAAATGGGGCTAGATATTAAATACAAACAGTCCTTCAGCTTCTACCTAATGGTTCCATCTTCTCCATTAAGGCCAGTTAGGCTTTCTCCTCCTCCTCGGCTGACCGCAGTGCAGAAGTCAGTCCCACTGTGAACATTTCCAAAGTGCTCAACTCAAGTCATGATACCTGCAGCTGGATTTGCTGAAACCCTCCACTCTCTCAGAGCAGAGCATGATATTTGGCCAGGGATCTGGTCACTTCTCTAGATGCCCATTTCAGTTTTCCCACATCTCTGTGGATTCTCTGCCTCCCTCCTGCTGACGTCTCTCACTTCCAGTTGCCTGTGTGATTACTGGTTTCTTTAGCATTGCCTCTGCTTACCTTGCAGTTTCCTTCCCTATGATGCTCCCTTCAAAACGTGACTATCTGCAGGGCCCTTCTCTGAGTACTCCCCACCCATGAGACTGCAGGGCTTGCAGGAAGCTGTTACTTTCTCATGTCAGAAGCAGTAGGACATCATGTCCCCCCTCTGCCACAAGTTCTTTGGTAAGTGCCTTGGCAATGCCTAGTAGAAATGGAGAACAGATCCCTCCCCTCTTCCTATGTATAAAGCTCTAATATGAAACCATTTTCTCATTTTTTAACCTGTTGTGTGCTGCTCGTAATGTATCACAGAGATGTTACGTGTTCTGGCATCCTCCTCCTTATAGTTTCTTATCCAGCTCCCACATGATTCACTATATTTAAGACAAGAACCTTCTCCTGCACAGTCCTACCATGTGCAACACCTTCCTCATCAGCTTCTCTGTCCTCCTGATATTCCTGCTGTCATCTGCACCACATCTAAACAGGTAGCTTGTATCCCTCCTTCGTTATGTGACAGGGGAGACACTGGGGACCTTATTTACATCTTTCATCCTGTAACACTTTGTTATGTATTTAATACTACGAAAGTCTTCTTTTGAAGAGAGTGTGTGTATGACAAGATATAACATGCAATAAGGTTGGATGTCACTGCAAGCCTCTCCTCTGGGGTTTGATTCTCTTGGCTGGGAGGGTCCCTGCAAGCAGGTTTTAACTGAGGGGCATGAGACAATATGTTTTCTCTGTTCTCAGTGGCACAAAGAGAAGGGACTATCCAATAAAGTGAAGAGTGGAGTTTTCCAGCAAACAAAAGGAGAGGGCGTTTTTTCCACAATGCAGTTATACTATGTAACTAGTTGGCACAGGAGAGTTTGGAGACACAATTTGGATCAAATAGAATTATCTGTTAATAGCTAATAAACCAGTTAGATGTAGCTCGCCTGAGGTGGAAGTGCCTAAGCTCCTGATCCATTGGAGTTGGAAGGCTTCCATGGAAAAGATCATGGTGTTTGCTCCAAAAGGAGAACCCTAAGTCCTCCATTCTTAGTGCTCTCCTACAAACACATGGGGAATTTTTTCCTCAACCCATAGTAGATAAAACTAGAAGTCACAGGCTGAACGTGCTACAGAAGAGATTTTAGCTCCCTTATGACAGTGGGAACATCAAAGCTGTGGCATGGGCTGCTGCAGTGGGTGTGAATTCTGCGGTATGGGGAGCCTTTCAGAAGAGGTTCCCCACAAACCTCCATCCAGCGTGACACAGGTATAGCTGAGCTTGCCTTGGGGAAGAGGCAGGGATTAAATGACCTCTCAAGGTCCTTCCAGCCCTGTTTCTCCATGATTCTCCACGACAGGATCCTGGGCTTGATGGATCCTTGGCCTGACCTGCAGTGACAGTTCTTAGATGTGTCTGAACACACACAGTGCATACATTTCCCTCCCGCTGCAGTCCCTGCAGACTGCTGCGATGGCATTCGGGGCTGAGCAGCTCTTTAGCAAAGGGCAGGGCTGCTGCTAGGGACACTATGTGGGACCGAGATTTGCATTCTCAGCCCGCGTGTGCTCTCAGGCAGTGCAGCTGGGTGTATACCAGGGAAAAAAAGTCTATTAAAAATGCATGTTTTCTCTGCTCCTCTGTGCAGCAAAGTCAGTGAGAGATCGTTCAAGGAAATGTGGCAGCATATTTTCTAGTTTTGGGGGCTGTTTCTTCCCCTCTGGGCTGTTTTGAATGAAGAGGACAAGACGGGACAGTGTCTCCTACCCTTTTTTAATCTTCCCTCACTCTGCAATATCGTGCGAGGGGAGGGGATGCTGCACTCCCCGGAGGCCCAAGGATGAGCTCAACTCATTTTTCTTCCCCGTACATAGATAATGTCTCGCATGCTGCTATTACGCTGCAAGAGTTTTGGCTTTCTGCCCATGGGAAAGTGCTGCCTGCACACACGTGGTGTTACCCCCCAGTAACAGTGTGCGTGTATCTGTGTGCATGTTTACAGCAGGTTATTAACTACTGTTTTCCTACCTACCAGTTTGTGTATTTGTGTTTGCAAGTAATGCAACAGGACTATATAATTATGTAAATTTGCACATGTCTATGAGAGTTGTGCCGTCTCTCATGGTTTTAGCCTAAATCTCATGACACTTGCTGACTTATTCCCCTTCCCTCCAAAACACCTGTTGTTGTAATAGGGGGCTCACAGAAAAATCTTAGCTTTTTATAATAAAATAAAAAAAGAAAAGTAGCTTTATAGGTATTACAGGTGCCAAGAAGGGTTTGGGACAGGCAAGAGCAAAGGCTTTAAAACCTAGAAGGCAAAGCAAAATCTTAATTCTGGCTATTCTCTTTATTTCTTTTTTAATTGAATGGATTTAAATCAAGCTCGTATTTCTGGAAGCAAGTGTGACTCATATAAGGAGATAAACTGCAAAGGCCTGTGGTAGGCATTACAAAGTGACGGTGCATGCACATAATGTACTGAAATGTGCCTTAGCATCTTTATATCTGTTCCTGCGCCAACCTTAAGCTGTTGCAGGTAGATATGCATGAGCTTGGTGTGGATTACTGCTCTACCCATGGGTATATTAATTTTGATGAACATTTCTGTGTGCCTCTCTGGTTAATCTGTTCCCACATGAAGAGCAGACCCGCACCTTTGGCCTCTCTCTGTGTAGATCTTCACTGTACTCATTGCCATGATTCTTCAGTGCCTCTATCTCGCTATCAAACCGTTACCTCTGAGAACTGCAAGCAACTTGCATTGCAGCAAGTGGTGACGACCCAAGGAAGGTGGAACGGGGACAGTGACATGTCTCACCACTGACTACCAGCCTTGGCTCTATTGGAGATGGCTGGGTTTCCATCCCCTAACAACCTAAGCGCTGTAGGAAACCAACATACCTGTATATTTTATATCTGGTTGTAAATCCTTGACGATGTCTTTCCACAAAGGATAAGTAGCTCCGCGAGTGGTGGAAAGGCCCCCTGTCTGAAATAAGCCAATCAAATTCCTTGGAGACATGTTGGTTGGTAGCAGCTGGGTCCTGGTGGGAGGGCTGTACTAGTATATGGTCCCATATAAACAGGAGGTAGAGGAACTCAACAAGCCTCCAGTTCATGCTTTTCTGTCTGCCTTTTTCCTCTCATTCTTGCTCCATTCTGTGGAGTCCTGTTGAAACAGAGAGGGAAGAGGAGGAAGGAAAGAAAGAGAGAAAGAGAGATGGGGGAACAAGGGAAGAGGAGAAGAGAAGGGGAGAGAAAGAGTTTTAAAACTGGAATTGCTTTGATCCTTTGACAAACTTCTCTCAGGGTGAAACAGACATGACAAATCAAGTTTTAAAAGCCTTCAGTCTGTCTGTGTTAACATCTTAGAGTATTTGGCAGTGTTTTTTTCATGCACCTAAGTGATACTTTTAACTTTATAAGCATATATCACCTTTGAAATGCCCGAGTCCTGGCCTGAGATATCCTCACCCCAGCTTGTCCATCATTTCCCTTGTGAAGTTCTTTGCAATGCTGCAAAGATGAGCGAGGGCTGGACTCAAGGTGGCCGCACCCTAGGCTACAATTACCCAGTTATTGTCCCTTTAATGTTGTGCCAGAGAGACATGTCTTCTCCTTTCATGTCTCTCTGATGATCTGTCATTCATACTCCATGCAACCTGAGCAATCTATAAAGACCCAGCTTTTCCTTTAAAGCATTGCCAAAAAAAAAAAAGAAAAAAAAAGAAATAAAACAAAATAATTATCCAGCACATGAGGACACATGGACAGACACACATGCACCCCTGTGGAATCCTGCTGAACTCCGAAAGATAAAGATCACCCCAACCCACTTTTCTGCCTGGGTGCTTGGGATTTGGTGGGGAAGGGAAGGATCTGCTGCTGTTTGGATTATGATGGGACCTGGAGGCTCTTTTCAAGATCAAGGCTCCACTGGGTGATGCATTGAACGTGCACATTCAGCGGCGGGAGATTTACTAGGAGCTTAAGGGGCTATTTCCCACCCCCTGGAGCCCTCTGTCAAACCGTGGCTGCAGTCTGCACAGCCCCTCTGTCAAACTGTGGCTGCACGCAGCCCCAGCGTGAGCCAGTTCCTCTCCCCGATGTGGTTAATGTCTAAATAGACAAGACATATGATGAGTGGGAAGGGAAACACAGGGGTGAAACGCCTTGCCAAAGGTTACACAACGAGCCATCTATACAACTGGAAGAGAGCCCTCGTCTCCTGACTCCCGTTTCCAGTGATGCAGCCATTAGATCATCCGCCTCCACAGTCACGCTGCTGGCGTGGTGCCCCCTCTCCAAACGAAGCCTCGTGCTCCGTCGGTGCAAGGTGAGCGGCTTGATTAGCCGGCACCCTGCCTAAAGCGCTGCTCTTCTCCTTCTGCTGTGCAGCAGCAAAGAGACTCGAGCAGCCGCCCAGCTTGTAGTCCCTATTAATCAGAGCTAAACATCTACATTGCGCTTGCTGGGAGCTGTTGATGCTGCTCTGAAATAAGCCGTCTCCCCAAGCAGGACGTGTTCCTCCTCCTGCCCACCTCCTGCCCATCTGGCTGCCTCGCTGCCGTGTGGAGGGATGTGCCTAGCCACACAGAGCCATCCTGCGCCTGCGTCTCCCACTCTGCATGCACAGATCCAGACCAAACCTGTCTTCAGAGCAGCCAAAACCCACCTATTCCTGGAGAATGTAGTATAGAGAGACTGGAGTTACCATTTAAAGCAGGAGAAATTAAAATATGCAGAACTCTGAGCTGGTTTCAGACTTATTTATAGATCTCCACACAGCCCTTCTGGTCATCAGTCTAACTCCACCAAAGACCCTCTGAAAGGTTGTATTTCCAGGAGCAAAAGAGTCTCACTAGGAGTGTAAGAGAGGTCACACTGGTGTGCTGGAGGTGCCACGCACACGGGCAGCACTGACTGCACTTGGGTGCTGTGAGGGGCATGGGATGCCCCAGGGAGCATCAGCAACTGTGACCAACTCTGCTGCTGCAGGAGGTTTCTGTGGGAGCACGGCAAAGGTGCAGTCCACAGCAGCGAGCGTGCACGTCTCCTTGCAGGTGTACTGAACCCAGGAGCACGACGGGGAGCCGGAGAGCCGAGCGCGGGTGTGCGCCAGGGTGCGTGGGAGCCTGCACGTGCGCACAGCATGTGTTTGCAGAGCTGCACGGAGCTCAGCAGCACTTGACAAAACGGAGCTGTGTAGGTCTGGTTAAAAATGACAGTCAGCTGTTGCATTACATGAAAAATGGGAGAAAGAAAATGTACGGGAAAAGCAAAGAATATTAGCTTTTTCTGCTGGGTACATTAAAAACTCCTTTCTAATTGCAAATAGAAAATTATTGCTATTAAACTTAATAGCATTTGTAGATCTTGACTGAGGATGTTGTTACTGCTTTGGAGATATACTTATTATTAGTTGTCACCCCTGACGCTTGCTTCATGTGTAACAGTTTTCTGTGCTTCAGCCTTTCACCCTATTTACCAAAATGGGTCTGAGGAGTTTCCAGCCTCAAAGCAAAGGGAATACAGTGGATTCCCAGTAGGCTGTGATGCCGCTCTGCTTCCACTTATTGCAGTCATGAATCTGAGATGATCCCTGATGTTCTTAGCTTCATCCCACCCTTGGCATTTCCAGATTGCAGTTCAGAAATCCTTTTCTCCCGGTCTTCTGCTTGGACGATCTCTCTTCCCCATTGCTCCTTGCATTCCCCAGTGCTCTCCCTCCACTCTGAACAGCTGCAGACTCAGCACATTTGTTGTCAATCGGGTATGTGAATTTGGTGCTGATAACAATCTGATGTTCTGTACATGTTGCCCAAGCTCACTCAGTTGTCCATTCATTAAACCCTTCCATAACCACTTCCTTCACCAGCCAATTTGGATCTGTTTTCCTTTAAACATTTTACTTTCTATTGAATTTCTATT
The DNA here is from genome assembly GCA_013389825.1 of Crypturellus undulatus. Classification (NCBI taxonomy): domain Eukaryota; kingdom Metazoa; phylum Chordata; class Aves; order Tinamiformes; family Tinamidae; genus Crypturellus; species Crypturellus undulatus. Next base: position 90,080 of record VWPW01030214.1, on the reverse strand, counting down.
GCAAAGTGAGAAAGGGAGCATTTACATCCCAAGCTGGAGTGATAGCTCACCTCCATTTGCCAGTACAGTGCAAGTACTGAAATCCTAGAAGAGCAAAATGAAATGGATTTCAGAAAAATCCCTGCTCTGTAATCTTACACGTGAGCATCACATTGGGGAAACTTCAGTTTAGAAAAAAGAAAAAAAAAGGGGGGGTGGTATTCTCTAATCTCTTCTCTTTATCATCCCTCCCTTTCTTTTTAGGCCAAGGTTAGAGTCAGGACAAATTGAATTATGATATCTCTTAATTAGAGGTTAAGATGTGGAGAGAGTATTTCTTGAGATAACTGGGAGAATCGGACACATCTCCGGTTTGGAAGCAGGCTGGAAGTATCAGTGCTGAGAACAGGGAATGGCGCCTGAGGCTATGGAGGAGGCACAACACAACCTGGGCTAGACAACTATCACAAAACCAAGTTTAATTTTTTAGTAGTATCTTTCCCCCTTCTCCACTCTTGTCTCTGCTGTAAAGATGTTGTTTCACATTAAATATTAATACATACCACAGGCCTGGTCCCGTGGAAGTCATAAAGCTTACTAAAGTGGGATCATTTTGTGTCTAAGGCAATATTCTGAGGTCTATTCAATCTAACTATGAACAAGTTGGAGTCTGAAATTAATTTGTTACTTGGCATTATGGAGCTCCACTGATGTAAGACATGTCCTGGGGATTTTGCAAAGGGGACAAGGCAAAAAGGGGCAGGAAGGGGATGTCTCCATGTATGCAGCCGTTTGGTAGAAGATCCAAGCCTAACTATAAACTGTATTCACTACAAAAGCAATCTCTAGAGGACAACTGAGGATGGGAGCATTATATACACTGGGTTTTGATTCAAGAATCCAAAAATTCTGAGTACTTCAAACCCTCTGTGATCTGTTGGCCTTTCCAACTATGGCCTTTCCTGCTTTTTTGGCTTGCTTTATAGTTGTTGGCTTGGAGATCCAATAGTATTTACATGTGACAGATTTGGACTGTGAGCTTGCTGAAGAAGACATCTTTTGTGTTTACCACTTAGCAAAATGTAGCCCTGCTGCAATGTGACTCACTAGGCATTCCCGTCCTAACAGCAATGAGTACAAATCCCTCAAGGAGGCAGAGAGCTTTGTTTATAATGCGGCAGTTAAGAAGAATTCAAGCTCCTTAGCCCGTTTCCACTCCGAAACATTGCTCGGGTATGCAGTGATGCAAGTCCTCCTGGTTCGTGTCAATAAACATGATCATGCAAGTGTCTCCCCTGTTAATAAATGTGATTGATGAGTGAGGCAGCACATAGGTGAGCATTAAGGGCAAATAAGAAGTGCAAGAGGAAAATTTTAGAAGTGCTGGTACAGCCACTTTCCAGCATTGTCCATCCTGAAGGTACATCCATCAAGGAAAATGTACATTTCTTTTGCAGTCCCTCTTAGTTTGTTAGGTAGTTTAATATGGCCATGTTCTAATCTGAATTCAGCCTGGAGCATTTAATGTTCCTTGTTTTATGAGTCTTTCTTCAAGCCTCTTTGAGGAAAAATAGGGAGGTACTTTCTGTAAAGTGCAAGCTCTATTTGAATGTACACTTAATTTCATTGTGATTGATATCTGTGTGTTAATTATATTCTATTTTGGGCAATACCTTTGCTGTCACAAGGCAGTGCCTTTTATCCAAGGAGTTCAAATTGAATTAGAGACATTAATTAAAGCTTTCAGCATTCTAGTAAGGCAGGCAAGTGCTGTTATTCCTGTTGCTTCTTGAAATAAGAAGAATGAAATTAAGTTGGGTCTCTACTTAGCCACTTAAAAGGTAATTTCTATACAGTGGGATAGCTCAGAATGATAGATCTTGCACAAAACGATACTGTCAGATCTGTTTCACATCAGCAAAGCTGTGTAGCCAAATGGGAAGGCAGAACATAGGAGTTATGACTCTCTGTTTCTTGCTTTAAGCTGTACACTTTTCCTTTGCCTCCTGGAATTTTAAACCTTTCATCTAACCTATGTACCTTTCATTTACCCCTTCTGCTAGATTCAGATTGATCTTGCACACATCCCTTTTTTGTTTTCTCGAGCTTGTTGTTGTAAACTATTTCCATCAGAAATGCAGACTCAGGAAAAAGAAATTACTGAATGCATTATTTGCAGTGAAGAAATAAATCCCCTATTGCTTTAAGCTTCATGCACCAATAATTCTTTGTTGCATCCCACATTCGGTTCTTGGCAGGTTGAGAGAGGTTTCTGCCTGCTGCCATTCACCAGAGGGAAGAGGCTAACAATTGCTATTTGTATCTGAAACACTTCTGTTCTGCAGCAACTTCACACACTGCTTTAGGATGCTGATAAATTAGTAAAAGGCTGAAATGTCAGGGGAGAGATGAAACAGCTTATGTTAGTTTAGAGCTCGACCCTGCAAAGTGACGAATGTCTGACCTCATTTCAGCAAGCAACTTAAGTTTGTGCTTAATTTTAAGTACGGAGATATTCTCTTAGATTTTGTTCAGCTACGCTTCTGCTTTAAGTTGACTGTGTCCTTGCATTGCTGCCAGGCAGATAATCACTGTTCTACACTTTAAGTTACTGGGTGCAACTAGACCAGCCTCATTTATGCTCTGAGCATAATTCCGGGATGGCTCATGGATGTGCTGGATGCAGTTCCTGCCTGTGAAGCAGTTCTGGATGTCCGCTGGAAATGCTGGCCAGTGAGACAGCCAAGCTGGGGAACATCTACATGAGCGTGCTGGAGCCAGCGGAAAATGGGAAGAATGAATGGGAAGAGATGGTGACCAGCTGAGACTGGCAAAATTCACTGATACGTTCTGGGGATAAACTCAGCCTCTAGAAATGCAGAATTTGGCCATTTCTACCACACCTAGGCCAGGTCTACCCTAGATCAAGCTACAGAGGCTCATGTCTCATTGGAGTGAGAGATGGAACAGCAATCCAGCACTCTGTCTGACTTTCTGCATGACTTTGGCATGCAACATCATAAAGTCCCCAATGACTGCAGAGCTCTCTCACTATGGAGGTGGGAGTTCTTCATTTCAGGAAACAGTGCATCCCTCTCCAGAACTCAGCAATTCTGCTCTGTTCAGTGTCCAGACTTCCACCTTTTCTTTTTAGATTTTAATATGAAACATGCATGAGCAGTTCAATCTAAGGGACATTCATCAACTGAAACATTGCAGGAAATGAGGGGAGATGAGAAATGCTTCTCTGAAAATACCAACGTAGTCCTGCATTCACATAAGTTTTGCCAAATTGCTCATGCTGGAAAAAAAGAAGTAATCAGGAGACATCAATGTTTTGGTTTTGAGAGCACCAAGGAGAAATATTTCCAAATTTCCATTTGAAAATACTTGGGGGTTTGTGGGTTTTTTCCTTTCTTTTTCTTTTTATTTTCTTTAGAATGGTCCTTCTAGCCTCTTAAAAGAGAACACTGATAAAAATATTTCTTTTGACCCCGAGTGACTTTGAGAAAGAAAAGGTTTTCCTTTTCAGCTAGTCAACACTTTGCTTACAACTTGTCAGAGTATTCAGTGAACCAAAAGCGCCCTACGAATCCTTCGTTGTTAAAGCAGTTCAACCAGCAGCCTAAAGGGAGCCGGTTTTGTGCAAGAATTCTAATTACTCCCCGCGTATAGTGAGGCCAGAATCACATTGGTAACAATCAGGTACCTGATTTCAGCTCATTTGTCCCTGCACTACAGCTAATTATAAAGCACCGGTGTCATTACAGTGAGGATCAGAGGCAGAAGGAGCTCAAAAGCCAAGAGCTGCAGCAGGCAAGCAAGTTCTACAAAGTCACATCATCAGCTGCTCTTGGGCTGCGTTAGCAGATGGGATAAAGTGCTATTAGCCCCTGTTATAAATCTGACCCTGATCTTTACTGGCCAAGATGCCAAGAGCATTGGTCAGAAATCCACGTTCAAGTCTCTACTTAGAAAAGGGATCCAGTGCTCAGTATATCTACAACCAAATCAGTAGGATCTCCTCCCTGTGCATTCACATGTTTGATGAAGAGCCACATTCCCAACATTCCCCTGCTCAGTCTGGGTTTGAGCAGGATCGTGCTAGGTGCTGTGCAGACAGAAACCAAAAAGGCTGTCCGTGCCCCCAAAAGCTTACAATCTAATTAGAAGACCAAGGACACCAGATGGCCGGGGACAGATGGGGGAATGCAAGGGAACAGTGAGATAATACCGCTCAGCGGGCTGAGCAGTGGTGTCAGCACACCAGCAGCCCTACTTTGGCAAGATTTTCATAGCTATTGTCATAAATGGGAGTTATAAATAGGGAGGCTGGATAATGAGCTAGCTTTGTAGATGTTTGTGAGGAAGTCCTCTCATTTGTGAAGTGGCAGAGATAGAATGAATATAGATGATAATAATAATGATAAATCACACTTTTCGGAACTGCTTATAAAAAAAATGGTGGGTGGCGAGCACCGATTTCTATTAAACACTGCCCTGAACTTGAAATTATTCCTACTCTTATTAAATTATTGTCCTAGCTAGACCACTTGGCCATAATTTAATTCTAAGTTACACCAAAATGCAGCTGTCTTCTGCCTTCCTCTGTATTCATACATCTCATATCAAACTCCAGTAATCTCATAAGTGATAATAGGTTTTTATCCTTGCAGTAGCTCTAGGAGATCAGGAAATGCTGTTTTTCCTATTTTTGCAGAATGGAAATTGAGAGGCAGGGTATATTAATGGCTTGTCCCAGATCATTTTATAACTGCTCCAGGAATTCAACCCAAATCACTTAAGTCGCAGTACAGCACTACATCTCCTTGCAATATCCTTCCTACGCACCTTCACGCTTCCATTCCGGAATTAGCTAAGACTTGCCACAGAGCTGCTTAGAATTTTTTTGGATTGCTCATTTTTATGTCAGAAAAATGCCAATTCATCAGAGGCAAAACACTTGGTAGAATTTTGTTGATTTAGGGGGAAAAAAAAGAGCATTTTGATAAAGTCAGCTTTTCTTTGGAACAGAATGTGTTCAGTTTTCTGTTTTGGAAAGGATTGGTTGAAGATTTTGTTTTTCATTGAATGTTGAGCAATATACATTAAAACCCAAAATGAAGTGTTTTCTTAAACACCATGCTTTGAGTGAGCCAAAATTCTTATTGTAATTTATGCATAAAAGGAAATGTCCAAATTAATTTAATACTTTTTTTTGTATTATAGAATGAGATTTCATAGAAACACCTGCCTACACAATACACATTAACAAAAATAGCAACTATTCTCTACCATATTTAGGATAAAATTCCAAAAGAGGGTAATCGGACACCTGAGTCTAAAGGGCAGGTCAGAGTCCAGAAGCTCTGCTTCTTGCTTTCAGCCTACCCCACTCTGTGTGCCAGTCTTGCCATTCTAATATATTCCATTGCAACCATTTTTGGACTGGTAAGAAGAGGGCTCAAAAGAAAAATCAATGCCAAAACTGCCCTGAAGAGCAATAATGTGGTGTTCAATCCAAAAGGTCAACTGTTATCCCAAACTAGATATACTGTGCAATATTATTTTTGTTTTGGAGTTCATTCCTGAGCAGGGCACTTTACACCATGAACATACAGAGTGGGCCCCACTCCAAGGGTTCCGGCAAACTAACCCTTTTTGTATGCTAAGAAGCTGTACTTATCTAATGGTCCTTACAAACTGTGTATCATCTTCATACCTTTTTTGCCCCCCAGAAAGGAACTTTTAGTTCTTGTCTCGTCTTTTGCATCCCTGGCTGGAGGTGCACGGTGGGTTAAAGCCCCCAGGCCATGGCCTCTCCTGGCCCAGCTCCTGCTGCTCCTGTAATTACATCCCTGCCTGCTGTTGCAAAGGACCATTTAACTCAGCACTTCCTATGGGCACCAGATCCTGCCACCTTTCACACTGAATGAAGCCAAAACAACCAGGGAGCAGCTCAAGAGGGGAGCAAAAGAGACCCAGGGTTGCTGTTGCCTGCAAATTCTCATCTTGTCATCTTCTGTCACACCAAACTTATAGCTCTGGCCATAAGATCTCATGAATCTCAACCCAGAGGCTCCTGCAGACACTACCTAGACCCTGGGCAAAACTCCTGACAGATGGTGCCAGAGGCAAGCTCAGATGTCCAGAGAGGAGCAGAGCCGGTGTTGGGAAGACAGGTTGCTGATGTGGGCTTAGTACACCTGGTCCTCAAAGAGGGATGCTGCCTGGTGCTGTACAGATGTTATATGAATCACCCACAGAGACAGAGCTGTTGATTTAAGTATTCAGAAAGGACTCTTCAGCATGCAGACCACTGGTCTTTGGCTGGAAAGCCTCATATTCAGCGCCACATATTGCCCTGCCACCCTATAGAGAGGCATTTATAGGCATACATGGGAACTTAATACATAAGACCTTAAATTCAGGCTAGAAATCTGAGCTGCAAATGTGTAATAGCCGCAGATAGCACCAGCTTACTGGCAGTTTCTGGAATGGAAACCAGGTATCTTGAGTGCTGATCTCCTGCTCTGGCCGCACATCTACAGCTCTCAGCAGCCAACAGGTTCTGCTGGAAGGGCTATTGAAGGCAATGAGGCTTGGGTTGGATCTCATTGCAAAAGGATAATCAAATATCACATTAACTCTTAATTCAGAACAGCATATTAAATTAGAAGCTCAAGTTAACCTGAAACTGCATTTATATAATGAGTAGCTTTAAAATCTGTGTATCATGAAGGTGGGAGAATTTCTAACCAAGGCTGTTGTCAACAGCTTTGAATCCTAGAGCCAAGCTACCCACAGCGCTGCATTTCAGCCTGTGCACTAAGCCCGAAGCCTGGGATTTCCACAGAGAGGGAAGGCTGGGTGGTGAATAAAGCCATCTTATACTTACCAGTATTAATCTGTCACACACAGAAGGGTTGTTACTAGCTACACCTCAACCAATGCCAAGAAATGAAAAATCCCAGAGGATACAGAGGATCTGCCCTGGCACCTGACCATCACACATAGTCTGTTTTTCATCAGTGAACCAATCCTGCAATACAGACTCACTACAAACAAAGGAAACTCCATCCTCACCGAGGTTAGACACCAAAACTACTCAGGTCTGGACATCTGAGACATTGAGGCATCCTGGTACTCAAGTTTAAGGCCACCTCTAGCTGTAAGTTTTATTTATTCTCTTCTTGGAGACTGTTCTGTTCTGTGCTAAATCCATCTCCTGGCCACCTGGAGTGTTTGGGAGTCTTGGCTGTGATACTTGTCTGCTGAGATAGACTGGAAGCAGAGCTGGTCAAAAATCTTGACAGAAGAGGTTTCTGCAGGAAAACGCAGTTCGCTTGAAATCGAAACATCACATGGGAACATGTCAATTTTGACAAACAATTTTTATGTTTAAACTGTCAAAACAAATCATTTTGATTTTCTCTCTTCGTTTCAGTTATAATGAAATGTTTCATTTGGAGGAGATAAACACATTCTTTTTCTGTTGTTTCAATTAATTTGTTTTGACATTTTTACATATTCTGTATTGTGTTGATATATGCTTAATATTTTTAAATTATATTCCTCATATAATATTTCACAGAGTTTTACTTATTGTAGACTATATTAAATATTTGCAAGGGCATTTTTGTGTTAGCGCTGTGGAAACAGAAGATATTGCTGGTCCCAAATTACCATTAATTTTGAATTTTTAGGCCATGAGAGCCTTGCAGAATGAACGTTCTGATTCAGAATGGAGCTAAAAAAAATCACCACACAAATAGAGTAAATCAAACAGTGAGAATTTCCTCAGGAAATAGCAAGTCCATTTTCCAAGCAACTCTGCCTGTCAGCTCGATGACTGCATAGCACAGCTTCCGTCCCCGCTGCACATCAGAAAATCAAGTCACTGCTTCTTAATAAATAAATAAATAAATAAAAGCTAAAAGAGGAAAAATGCAGATTTTTTTCCCAGGGTGGAATTTGTGTGCAATGTTTTCATGAGCATTGGGGATTTAGAAGTCTGAACATCATTGACCTCATGGTGCCTTTACTTTTCAAACCACTTATGCACTTTTGAAAGATACATTTCACCTCTTCCTTGCAAGACTACCTGGTATCTCTTATTCTTTTTTTTTTTTTTAATCCACATTTTTACTTCTCTGCATGCAGGAGAGGGGAATTGCTACCAGTGAATTTGCACCGAGTATGTGTAGGTGGTGGTGAAAGTGGGTTGAGGAAAAGGGCAAGCCGAGCGGCAAGAGGGAAGGAGAGAACTGCAGCCGTAATGAGGCAACTTTATTGATTCTTCATTTCATGGATGAAAATGTCCCCAACGGCTCCTGCGCATTCACTGCAGTTCGATAAGAGATTGAGGGCAGCGGGTCTCGGCACTGAGATTTGCACTCCGCAGTGCTGCCAGCACCCGCTTGCATGGCTGAATAGCAAGAGGACGGGCAGTCCATTTGAAACGTAGGCACTGAGTGCGAGGTAGACGAAGACAGGGTGCTAATAAGAGGCAAAGGCGGTGGGGATGGAGTAGGAGGCAGAGAAGGGGCAGAGAAGATGCAGAGCATCCTTATTGCCAGGCCCAGCCAGAACTGGACTGACTCGGGCTGGGAAACCTCTGGGATAGAAAAGAGGTGGAGACTGGGATTGCTGCATGGAGCAGAATGGATGCGGTTCCTATAGCTACCTTCTCCCTTCTCCTCTTTTCCTCCAAATACAAGAAAGTTCAGGGAGGCAATAAAGGCTCCTTCACATGGTCACAAAGTGGGAGCGTCCCTCAGCAAGAGGGGTTACTCCTTGCCTGGCCAAGTGGGCTTAACAGGGGTGAGCACAGAGGTTGGTGTTTCGTGCAAAGTGGGGAAAAAGGGGAAACATATTGATGTTTTGAAACGCGTTTAAAAGAGTAAGGTCTTTCCTCACTGCTTTCCCTGTTACAGGGATCCAGCTATCACCCCAACCTGGGAATCTGCATTCCCTGCACAGCTGCTCCAAGTGCCCCTTTGCATGCAGATCCACCTGGTTGATCTACCGCTGCTCCAGATGCTCTGTCGCTACCAATTACAACCTTCTGCTAATAGTGAGCACTCCTACAGTCTGAAGCTTCCATTAAAGGCTGATGTTTCTACCTCCCTGTCCTCTGTATAAATCCATCCTAATGTCCTGATGACATTTCTGTATGCTTGGCCTCATCTCTGGGGCAGGAAAGGAATGAAGTCCTCCAATTTTTGTCCCTGTGTCAGACAAAAATGAAACAAGTTGGAGGGAGAAAATGAAGTCTGAGAATGGTAAAGTCTGAAAGTTGGGAATTATTTACTTGACGGTTGGTCTTATTGCCTATCATCAGCGTGTTGATAATATTGTAGCCCATGCTGCTCCGACAGCAACAGCACAACTGAGCACTGAGTTACCCCCTGCAAGAATCCTCAAGGGAAATGCTTCCTTGCCCCAAGCCACAGTGCGGACTCTCCTTGGAAAGGAAGAACGCTCCCGCAGGGAGAGATTGCCCATCCATGCCAGACACTGCAAATCATTAGCCTTTCATTGCCAGAGGATTTGAAGGCTGCTGACAGATCGAAAAGAATTGGCATGGACACTTGACCTTTCTCCATTGCCAGGAGGAAATCATTGACCAGGAAGAACAGCACATGCTCAGCCCAGCTCTACAAGGGGAGGGAAGAGGGTCGGAAGACTTAGGAGCTATTTGTATCACAAACGTTACTGCTTCAGCACTCCCTGCCCAGCTGGCTAGAACTGCCATCACTTTTGGGCATGCTGAAAGGGTGACTTATAATTTGGCATGTGCCAGGTGCCATCATGACTGCACTTGCACCAAAAAGGGGAGGAAAAGTGAGGGCCCTCGCAAAGGCGTTCTCATAGATGCTGTAATAGTCACACCTTGACAGGTTGAGGAGAGGATATGTTAAACTGCAGGCTGAAGTTTCACCGGTGCAGTGCCACCAAAAGCAAGAGCTGTCCCCTCCACCAGCATTCACACAGTGTCTTCTGCTATATTTTACCCACTTGTCAGACCCCACATGCCCCGGTAGTCTCCTGCTGTGACCCTGTCTAGAAGTGATATCGAGTAGATCCTCATTACCTTGTTTCTTCATTTTCCTGCCTCTCAGAAAGTCCCTGCGCAATCAACTGACCAAATCTGAATCTGAAAAACACCTCCATCAGTGGTCATGATTAATTAATTTTGCTTCAACATTCCCCAGGGTATATACAGCTAGGCAGAACTGCTGGAGAATGAGACACTGCTGTGGTAAAGGAATAAACAGACTTTCCTCAACTGCTGCCCTGGAATTAGATGAAAATCATTTTCTGTGAGTGATGAATTGAATGCAGAACAGGAATATGGCTACTCGGATTACCCCTTTGAAGTAAAATATGTTTGGAAGGTCTTTCTAAAGAAAGATGGATATTTAGCCTCCACCGTGCTGATGAAGACAGCCTGAAGTTATCTATCATGTCTAATGTGGTTGTTTACAAAGAGATCCAACTATTCTTATTCATATTACTCTTGGTATAATATTATTGGAACAAAGCAGCTCAGGAAAGCTTGCGCCTAATTTACATCCCATTTTTTCCCTCCTCCTGCCTGGACTCCAGGCTAGATAACATATTTGTTCCCGCAGCATGAACACAGTTTTCCCCTCACCATCTCTCATGTGTTTGCTCTGCCATCATATGTATTCCTCCAAGGAGCTATAGGTACCAGCACAGACTATGGATTCTTCAGTTTCTCCTCCTATTTGACCCTCAAATGACTCTCTTCCCTACATCCATACGCTCTAGCCAGACCTGTCCATTAACCGCACAAGAGAGGCTCCAGAGACAACTTCTTCAGTTATTCTGAAGAACTTCAGTAAGTGGGCAGGAGCAAGACAGCTTCTGGATGCAGGTACCAACACTTTGCTGTGAGTTGTACCAAGCAGATGGCAGTCTAATTTCTGCCAGCTTGCAGTGCCCAGTGTGCAGGGAGCACCCGTCACCCCTGTCACATTGAATGTCCCTATTTGCATCTGATTCCGCTCAAACATTAGACGAGGTCTCCATGCATAGACGGATCCAGACGAATCAAGTATGAGATGACCAGGTTTGTCCTGTGAAAATAAATAGGGTAAATCTACTGTTTCCTCTCTGCCCATGTGCCTCCCAATCCTATAAGCCTTTCCTCTCCTTTTGGCTACTGACCCAAGGATACAATTTGCCAGATCTCAGGTCATCCTCATATTGCCCTCTTTAGACATTCAGTTCAGCTCTGCGCTCCCATGGCAGTAAGGGCTTCGGAGTGCACAGCTAGGAGCTCCATTTTGCTACTCCTGGAGTCAGAAATAACTTCTGATCTTGCCATTCCTCCCCTCTTTGCTACTCCTCTGCTTCAACCACCTTGCTCCTTCTTCACCCATCGCAGCAGGCACAGCCAAGACACATTATTAACACTTGCCACTTTACCAGCAAACTTGCACGGGAGGAGCAGAGGAGAGGAGAGCACAGCAAAATGGAGAATAAGGAACGTAGAATTAAAGGAAGAGTAACAAAGAAGTGAAGGTGTGAATGAGAAAGTGCACAAGAGGAAAAATATGAGAAAAAATCTAACAGGTGAGAAAGCGATTTATAACTCACCTGAAGTCTAGTGAGAGAGCAGGAGAATGGAAATCGAGAGTGTAGGCTTCGCTTCTATATATTATTACTGAATTACTCTATAACTTCAACCAAATCTCTTTGTTTTCTGCTTTTATCTCCTACTGCACTGTGAGTTATCTGGGGTAAGACATTTTTTAACTCTGTGTAACATAAGAAAAAACTGCCATCATAGGCACTGAAGTTGTGCAACATTATTTTTAACATGCACTAAAATTAGCCACACAAAAAGTGTTAGCGGATCAACCAAAAATGTTTAGTCATTCAGAATGAGTCCAAGAAATAGCTAATATCAAAAAACAGAATAGAAGAAAATTAAAGGGCCTAAGTACAATTGCATCATATCCAAAATCACATGCTTTATATTGAAATGTTTACAAAACAGATCTAAATATAAATGTTAAAAAAGTCAAAATAATCCAATTATGAAACAAAACATTTTATTTCTGCAGAATTTTAAGTTTTGAAGTGACATTGCATTCTCCTTTCCCTTATCTTTTCTCCTCAAAATCCTGTTTTTCCCCCACCCTGACTCTGTTGACATCGCTCTAGACATTTTTTTGCCTTTCCTTTGTTTTGTTCAGAATAAAACTGAAGAAAATTCATTATTCACTCATCTCTACTAGGAATTAAAGTAGCTGCTTATCAGGTCTTCATAACAGCATGAGGAATCTCAGCAAGGCTGATTTTCCATGACTTTCACAAACTTTTCCCCTCTTCTAGTCTAAACCTGTACTCAGTGGTGAACTGAAGGTAAAATAATTAATCTTAGAGAAAAATATGCAGGCTAATGCTTGCACCAAAAATGAAAGAAACATTCCTAAGAAATAATCTCAGAGAGGCTGAAATTAGTTTTTTCTATTACAAATTTCCATCTACTACTGTTTTATTTAAAGCAGTCGCAGCATCTCTTTTTACCCTATATTTTTCCCTTTTTTCTTTTCTCTTTTCCTAGCGCTCCTCCTTTTTTCATTTTTTTTTTTTAAATCCACGGCTCGCTCTAGCACATAACCGATAAATATGAGGTTCATATAGAAAATTGGAACGTGTGATGTCCAAGTGTGTCTGACATTAAGCAAAAAAGCAGAGCTCCCTGCGATCAGTCCTCACTGATTCAAACCACCAAAGAGCATTTTGAATGAGACACAGAAGCGCAGGAACGGGAACAGCATGTACCAGGGAACCCGCTCTTCTGCCATAATCTGGCATCCTTTTCTGTGTCTGATCTCTCAAGCATGGGACCCTGCTCACAGCCTTCACTGAAATCTCATCCCAGAGGTATCTAGGGACATGTCACCCACTTTTATCCTCCTACTTCCCCTGGATTTAGTGAAAAGCAGTCACTTAGAAATGGCAGTTAGGCATCTCAATATACTGGGGTATAGAACTTGACCCCTAAGTTTGCTACTGGGTTTCCTAACTGCATGCTATATTTGCATTAGTCTGCTTTGGGGGTCTTTTTAGGAGAAAATAAGCTCTTGAAACACTAAAGTGAACCAAGTTCTGGGTACAATTTGTTCCAGTAACAACAGTTATGGGCAATATGAACAACCCCCACAGTCCTCCAGCACTGTTCCAGCGGACCCTGTACTGCTAAACATGCCACATGCATATGGGGAGGGTTGGGGAGGAGGCACTATGCATCCTCAACATCATACATCATCGTCAAGAAACTGCACTGTTGAGCTGGAAATCAGCCTTGCAACACTTCAAGAATGTTAAAAGCACACACAAAATATAAATCCCGTGTATGTTTCTGCTGCTTTCCAGTTTCTCAGCCCCTAAACTTACATATGGTCATCTCCATGCAAGCAGTAATGCTGGGTGAGCACAGTGGGGTGTTTTTGTCCCTGGTCCATCCATTCACTTGTATTATCAGACCTTAGGTAGGGTCAGTCCTCCAGCATCAAAAAATGGACTATTTGCTACACAAAAGGCTTGGAGTTCTTCTGGTCTCAGGCTCGATGTAGGAACTCCCTCCATTTTTACTGTTTTTTTTTTTTTTTTGCATTAACAGGGGAAAAAATGTTTTTGTGCATTACCCTGACATGAGCTGCCATGGGAGTCACAGCTCAAGACCTGTGCCATTCCTGACATGCCCATGCCCCACATGCATGGCCTGAAACAGTAGCAGTGAGAAAACCAAATGGAACTTTGGAAAAACATAATGACTCTTTTTTCAGACTTAAACGAAGTAAGGAAAAGCACTGCAGGAGAAAGCACAAGAGGACTTATCAGCCTGTTTTGCTCTTCCTTTTAATGTAAGCAGCTTTATCATTAATTACCATTTACTGCAGTTGCTGAACTGGGTAGCAAGACTAATATACTGCATTTAACAGAACTCTTTACCCAGGCTTTGCAAAGCACTTTGTTTATGTGTGCGTGCGTATGTGCACATGCATCGCTGCACATTTCCTTGCATGTGTTGTGCAATTAAAAGTCCAATATCTGTGTGCAAGAGAGAGGGGAAAAGATACAATTAATACGTTCTTTCCTTTTATATTCCAATAAAACACAAATTCAATTAACAGTCTCAGGCAATGTAAAAAGAAATTAATTCAGGATGCACCTCAAAACACTGAGGCATTTTAGGGGACTAGGGAGGAGTTCAATGCAATTCTGTGCTATTTTGCCCAGCGTTTGAAATGTAAAGGCCCAGCATTGCTGAATACCTGCCTGAGGGGACTATATTTCCTGAGGACACAGGTTGATGAATTCTTCATAAAATCCAAATTTTCCTTCGTACCAAACTTGGAGCTGAGTTCCCGGCATGGTTTGCATCCACTGTGGGAGCTTGGCAGGTTCAGAACCGCAGCTTTGATTGTGAGAAATTTGGCTTCTATGCATGAAAACACATGCATTTAAAAAGCTCTTTGAAAGATATCAGCCTGAGTGACCTGCCCAAGGTTATACATAACACGTTGGTGACAGAGCCGGGATTGAACTATCTTGCTACAGTGCTGCTTTATTCACACAGCGTTGTTGCATCCCAAAGCAGCCACTGCTCCTGGTCTTCTGCTACCTTCCACTTATTATCACAGCTTCCTTAGAGACACATCTTTCCTGTGCTCCGTAAACCATAATATACCTAGAGTCTTTTATTCACTATCCATCACCATGCAGTTTTATTACAGATCCCTGAATTATCCAGCCCAGTCTACAGTCTGATTATTCCTGCCAGCGATTCTCCCTTTCATCCCTCCCCTTGTCTTGCAGTCTCGGCAGCATTTTAAGTCTTCCAGGTACTTGAAATGCAGGGAAAATTCTAATTCCCTGGGGTAAATCCAGCAGAATTTCACTGAGGCCGGTCTACTGGTCCCTCTCTCGATCACTCTTTTTTTTTTTTTAATGCAGATGGCTGGAAATCAGATGCTGGCCGTGGTCTCTGCAGTCACATTTGAACCAATCCTTTAAGAGTACTAACTCACAACTGCCATTTTAAGGCTCTGATCTCCATGCTTGCTGTCTATAAATTTTTATTCTCCTTCCTTCTCTGCTCCCTCCATCAGAAATCAATCTCCCAATACTGCTGGTAAATTGCAGTCCTACCCAATAGCTACTTTTAATGCAAGCATCTTTCTCATGCATTTTGCAGGACAAAAGTTCCCTTGTCCATCCTTCCCCTTACCACTAAGTCTATAAGCACAGCACTCAGCACACCTACACAACACCTCATCAAGAGATTTGCTTGTCACATCTCCTTCTCTCTTATTTGCTATCCAGAAAGCAAAGGAATCGTTTGTCCCCATGTGACAACTTGTCTCAGCATTCGCACTCGCATTGACACTGAACTTGGTGTTCCTGCTTGGCAGCTCTCTCCTTCCCTCCCTCCAAACCCACTCGCACATATATTCCATCCAGAGCACGTGCTTCCCTTACAGTCAGCAGCTTTCCATCCTTCCCACTTGTTTGATGGAAGCTCTGTTTTGCTCTGGGCTCTGCTCCCTGCATAAGGGTGCTCTGCTTTTTGGGTACATGGCTGTGCATACAACTGTCCTTCCAGAAATTTTCCCTGTCGAAGCTGCACACCCCATGTGTATGTATTTGTCACCATGGGCACGGCAGATCAGCACGACAGCCTGTTCTCCCTTTGGCTGAACATGCCTTGGGCAATTGGGGAAAAAAAAGGCTGATGTGAGAGGGGGAGCATGAAGAAAGGGAGATTTCTTCTTTCTCCCATCAACACAAACAAGTGATGCATCTTGCTGGGCAAAATACAGGACTGTGCCAGGCACAGGATGGGCAACATGGCCCTTCACCTGGGGAGAGGCTTGAGGACCATTTGGTGCATGTACAGAGTAAATACAGAGCCAGCTCTGAGCCGGGGGCAGAGGTACTAGAACACTAACAGATTCCTTTCCTGACCTCCTCTCTCTGCCCTGTCACTCCAGCCAAAGTAATTTGGTTAAATCTCAGGATGTAGCAAGTCATTTCTTCTCTGCCACAGACTTTCTCTGTAAGCTTGGGTGGATTCTCTATGGTGACATCCTACAAACACCTTGGAGGCTGATTCTCAACTGTCCAACACGTCCTGCTGTGATATTTAAGGCCTTGTTTTCTATAAGTTACCTTCCCACTGATGACTTACAAAATCTGTCAAGGCCAAACCCAAGCTCCTATTCATGCCAACTGCAATGTTTCCACTGACTCTAATAGGATTTGAATTGATCCCCCAGCCTTCTGCTGTGCTTTCCTCGGCATGGAGCGGGAGTGACGGCACTGCCTTTCCTGTCTCCTCATCCGTCTAGACTGCAGGTCCTGCAGGGCAGGGAGCAGAGCATGCGTTTGCACAGCACCTAGCGCCGTGCAGCTCCGTTCCCATCTGGGCTCTGCACCGCTCTGCAGATAAACACAGTGACATGGGAAACTGAACTGTGCAGCTCGTGGTCACTGCACATGCTTGCAAGACACCCATTTTATGTTCCACCTCGGTATCTCCTAAAATCAGTGAAATTACCTTTGTGGGAGTTGACACACAGGAACAGATTGTTGAATTGATATTCTGTCTGGCACTGATGAGAACCATTTTGTGATAACCTAATCCGACACCCACAGAAGCAATTTGTTAATCTCTTGCTGATTTAGTTTATAGCAGGATTGACCATATACGTTCACATTACTTGGCCAACCATATTATGTTCATTTTATCCAAAGAGGCAATGTCCTTCCCGACCCCAGAAGATGGTCAAATTATGCTTGGAAGCATGCGCTATGACGACCATTGTCCTAGATTGCTTAGCTGCAAATGCTATTAATTGCTAAAAAGTTACGTGGCTCTTAACACTTCAAATCTATCCAGACTTTCATCTCAATGACATCCAGCAGCAGGGAATTGTTTAGCTGAAAAAAGGACTATTTCCATTTAATTTTCTTTAAAAGTTGTTCCCTTTAATTTCGATGTGCTCCCTTGTTCTTGTATCATCAAAGTCATAAAATATTTCCGATTACTTTTTATTCTAACCTTCATGTACTTTTATACTGGAACTCAAGTGTCCCTCTTACTCCGAACTTTACCAGATTAAATAAACCATCCCTTCCAGTCTCCCTTTATGTCACTTGTTAATATTTGTAAAGTAATTTAAAATATATTAATATGCTGCAATTATAACATCACTTCTGTTTTCTGTTATTCCTCTTAATGTCTCCAGTACCACTCTAATTTGCTATCAATCTCCATTGATTCTCCCACTGATGATTTGTTAGTCTTTATTATATCCTAGGGAATATTTCTTCCACCTTCCTGGCCAACATTTTGGAAGAAACTGAACTCCAGCAGATCATAAACGTGATTCACTGTGATTGCCCTGGGTGGGTGAGCCACACCTGAGCACGTGTTTAAAAACAAATTTATACTTGATATTCCTTGAGCAATATTTAAGCACTCAATTAAGTACTCTGTAGAAGTGGGGCCTGAATGCCATGGAAACAAGGGGTATGATTTGATGTTTTCCTCTTCACAAATAGAGCAGGGATGGAGAACAAGGAATGATTATTCACTCTTTCTCATCCTATAAAAGCTGGAGAGACTCAAGGAAGTTATGTGGTAGCAGATCTGGGAAAAAAAAGACATCGAAAACACTTTTGCACACAGCTCCTAACTAATTGCATTATTACAGTGTATTGTGAAAACCTAAATCATAAAAGGACTCAAGAGGAATTAGTCACACTCACGAGAGTTAGGGCTCCCAGTGACACTGCACATGACAGTCCTGAGACAACTACTGACTTCAAATGTCCCTGATCATTTACAAGGTTATCTCAAGAGCAATATCACTCAATGCCTCTCTGATTCCCTCAATGTCCATTACTGACCATGGAGGACAAAGGATCGGAGCTAAATGGACCTTTCACCTTGCCCAGTGACTAGGTTTGTAACAGGTACCCTAAATTTCTTGTCTCAATGTCTTGAATCAAGGGACTTTCATTGGCCTCAGATTCTTGGGTTTTTTTTCTTTTCTTGGCAGATCCTGCATAATTTTTCTCATTCTGCAGAGCAGAATATTCCCCCAGTTTCAACAGCCTATGCTTGTTCCTACTGTTTTGATGGGACCAGTTTTCATTTTGATCTTAATGAGATCCAGTCCAGTTCCATCACGGCCATGTAGCACTCCTTCCTCCATTTCAATAGCAAATACCCCAAGCAATTCTGATCTAGTCCCAATCACTGCCTTTCTCCACTATTAACTCTTCTTTCTTGGGAATTTACTATAGGATGATCGATATACATGTATCTCCAAGTGCACAAAAAGATTTTATCAAAATCCTTATAAGAACTCAAATTACAGCTCTTTAAGTCCCTTAAAATCCATCCCCTTATGAATATCGTGGGAAAACTCTATCGGGGGCTTTTCTCTTTAGTGAAACATGTTGGTTGGACTTCGCTATTACTTGGCCCAAAATATGCATACGACAATCCCTCTCATTTTCTAATATTTCCCAGTTCTCTTTTAGGAGAATGAGAAGGACAGATAAACACATGATCAACACTCAGGCATAAAACAACAAAGCCTGGAGTTGTTCTTTGCAGTCGCAACTCAGAATTTGGATGACATGACATAAGCAATTTAGCAACAGCTGCAGGTCTTAAGGCTACTTTATATGTGTCCTCATTGCTGCTATTTTATCTCCCTTCTCAATTTTAGCACAAACATTATGCTACCTTTGTTATTTATCTCCTTAGATTTTCTCAATATTTCTCAAGCATTCTTCAGCCTCATCTTATACCACCTAAACTCTCTTTGCTCCCTCAAATCACACCTTTGATTTTGTCTGCAAATTCCTCCTCAGCACATAGCCAGGAACACCTGGAATAACTCTAGCCTGCTCGTATTATAAGCAAGGACATGGGCTCAGCCAGGAGGGACCCATAACCACATATGTACCCCAGCATATGTCTGAGGGCTGCACTTACCCGCTCGCCATCTGTACCTGCCTGGGGAGCAGTCACACGCCAAAATCCGCCGGGCTGCTCCGGTGCTCATAACCTGCCTCTCTGCTGTTAATTCCACCGATCTCAGAAGTCCAGATGGAGTTCACACCTGCTTTTCCCACTTCTCCTACCTGTCCTGAAAAGTCAGCATTCTCCCTCGCATCACAGTTTGCTTCAGTTCCTTCCGTTCTTTCTGGGTTATTTTTAGTTTCTCTGTACTTTTATGACTATCACCCCGAGCTGCTAAACAAGCTTCCTTTATTTATTCTTCTGGTCCTGGCTATCACACCTACAATGTATTGCCTGCACAAGCCAATGGCTTAGAACTCACCCTCCCCATTTTCCAGCCTGTACAGCAAGGTAGCATCCACAATTGCAAGGATAAATTATCACAAAGGTCTCCAATGTTTGCAGTGTGTCTGACAAGCTCATACACAGCTCCAGCAGGGGAAAGAGACGGCTAAATGGGATGAATTGTGCCGACTCAGGACTTCTGGCCAAAACTGCATCCAAAATCATAACAGACGCAGCAGAATCTAGAGTGCAGGCCAGACTCTAAATCACGCTCTAAATCAAACCCTAAGAAAGAGATCCTAGCTCACCATGAGGCCAGTTAACTCCCTGGCTTCAGCAAGCTGTGATGATTTACAGCTTGTGGTTCTAGGCTCTTCACATGCACTCTCTTTATGACACATTTTGGCTAAAATATGCATTCAAATAAAAGCCCAAACTATAATAAGAGTGTTGTAAGCCTCCAGGCCCTATTTTCTATAAACTTCATGTGAAAGAGCTCACTTTCTCTCAGGAGAACAAGCCCCAAGCAGTGCCAGTGCCTCTGGTACCTGCGTTTCTCTCACCAATGCAAACAGTGCACACCAATGGTACGTGTCTGGCACAGGCTGTTCACTTTGAAGGCCACTATTCAAAGCTGCTTTCGATGTTTTACTCTGATCAGCAGCTCCAAGTCACTGTTCCCATTTGCCGAGCAAGGGGTATTTCATCAGTAATGAAACTAGGTGTTTTTTCCTCCCTAAAAATGGGAAGGAGGAATTCTGTGTATGAAAGCCCCAGTATTGGGGGCTGCTGTAGCGATGCATAGGGATGGACTGTCAGCCAAGCCACGAGTGTCTCGGTGCCACCAGCAGTGCCGCTGTGACCAGCGAGGCTCTCCGAGCAGGCACAGCAGTGGCATTGTGCAGCTAAGCTGTCAGCTGTGCCTTGTAGGCAACAGTAAAATGGATGTGGAGCACATGACTCCAGGAGAACAAATAGCAAAAATAAATAAGCTTCTTTCTCCCTCTCCGGTGACGCTGCTTGCAGGCCCTTCCTGCCTCGAGGCTGCACACAAACAGCTCCCCAAGCAGGGAGAGCTGCAAGGGTGTAGGTGCCTTGTATTAAAATCTCCCACCCAAGGGAATCCCAGGTCTGACGCCTCGCTGCTTTCCAACGCAATGTGTTTATGCCCAGTTTATGCCACCTTCACTTAGGATCTAATCCAGCATCCCTGAAGTAAACTTGAGTCTTTCGATTGTCTACACTTGTCACTAAATCAGCTGCTCCTCTGAGTTTTGTCCTTTCTCCTGTCCCTCCCTCCCACTAGATGTGTCTCTTCTTTGCCTTAGCCTACTATGTCAGCAATAGCTGTTCTATGCCTGTTCTCCAAACCCTAGTGAAAACAATCAGATTTATCTGCCCAGCTCTGCCCACGTTTCTCTCACTTTCTTTTGATAGAGAAACCCAGTAGATTTACCGAGTTTTCTTCCCTCCATGCCTCTATGTCGATAGTTTTTTCCCTGTCTGCACCAATTACAAGCTGCAGCCCTCTCTGACCAAGCTCACAGCAGGCCTGTGGGATACAGCAGGGCAGAGTTTGCACTGAGAGCACGAAGAAGCCCTTCCCGCACCCCAAAACACCCTGGGGAGTCCGATCGAACCAGAGGAGGCTGTAGTGCCCGGCTCAGCTCCGCTCTATCCCGAAGGCGGCAGGATGCTCCGGGCGGCAGCCATCTTCCAGGCAAGAGCAAGAACTGCAGGAGCAGATCGTGGTCCACGAGTCTATTTAAAAGCCGGATCTTTCTGAGCACAGATGTTGTCCCTTTGTGGAAAACCTCTCCACATGGCCTAAAAGGAAATGGGCCAAGGTCCTTATGGTTGTTAAAAATCTCATGATACTTTTGCATGAGAGATGGTGTAAATCAAACCACGAGGCAAAAAACTACCTAACTCCGGATAATTTATATTCTGCCTTGCTAAGTTCATCTCTGCACTTTCAATGCATGAAGTGATTTTTCACTTCCCCTGTAGTATTTTCTGGCATGGAAAAGCTGCTGGGCTCCGTCCCAGAAGTGGCTGCATTTCATCACCGGGCTAAAGATTCCTGCGCGTGCAGGGCCTGATCCTCCCCGCGGCTCCCGTGCCCGCCGGCTGCCTTGCGCTGGGGAAGGACTCGGCCCCAACGCATTCAGCTGCACCTGGGCTCCTCGGAGAAGAGAGCCCTGTTGTTATTTATCGCTCCGCGCTCCTCCCCGCAACCCCGTGTTATTATTAGCGCTTGGCTCGGGCTCCGCGAGGCCGGCGGAGACGCCGCTCGGCGCTCGCATCCCCGCTCCGCTCCGCTCCACGCGCGGCCCCGCTCCGCGCTGCGTGGAGCCACAGCGCCCCCTCCTGGGCCATGGCCACGCGGCGGGCCGCGCGCGGGCCCCGGGGTGCGCGGGGGTCCCCCCGCGTGGGCGAGGGGACCCGTCCGGAGCATTTTGATACCACTCGTGAATCCATCGGGATTTGAAACCTCGGGAGTATTTTGGGGCTCTTTGCCGTCCTTTGTCATCTTTTGCATTGTTTTTTTTTTTTTTTTTCTCTCCTGCCTTCTTAACGCCTCTGCATCAGCGGTAAACATGCCGCATCCACCCGGAGCCCTGCATTGACTCGAGAAAGCCACATCGATTTCTGCAGGCGGGCTGGGAGACCTGGGCAAGCACACTGGCCCCTGCCTGGAACCGGCTTCTGCAGTGTTTTCTCGAGTAACGCATGCAAAGAAGGCAACGGGACATTTGCTAGAGCAAAGATGGGAGGATTTGCCTTTAAAAACATTTTTGTTACACAGATAACAACAATTACCACTCCCTGGCAAACCTGCTCCCAGTGCAGCATTCAGCACTGGCCTCACACTTGCTTCCAGGGTAGTAAACGGCGGAGGTGAGGAGGGAGCATGGCTCTACCTGCCAACATTTCTTTGGGGAAACCTTTTCACATACAGCAAGACAATTTTCTTCTGTTCTTCCACTCCAAAGTTTTAACAGGAGCCTTGGTCGGCCTTGTTCTATCCCTGCTCTGCGGGGACTACCCAAGCTCCTAACTAGGCCTATGGAAAGAGGGAAGGGGAGGAAGGTCAAAGGAGGATGTTGATTAAGTGAATCTTACACCAGTGACATCATCTTCCCGAGGTTTACTACTCCAGGAGACCATTTCTGATCAGAGGAGCTTGCAAAGGCATGGGAGAATTTGTGCTCTACGGATGGAAGAGTTTTCACCCTGAATCTGGATAAGACTGAAGTGGAGCCTTTAAACGTGCCTGTTTTATCCACTGCTGCATATGTATTTTTTGCATACACGCACACACGCATATTAATATACAGAAAAACCCATCTAACTCTAGTAGAGTTCATTCTCCCAGTCTCCATCTCAGAGAGTGACGGGTATGGAACTGCTGCCTCTCTCCTAACATCTATGGCCCTGTCCCCGCAGCTGCTGTTCATCTGCCTTTCCATGAATCGAGTCATTATTGAGTCCTGGGAATGTGCGAAGAGCAGTAAAACAGATGTAGACACATGAAATGTTGAGCACATTTTCTGCTGAGTGGCAAATGGCTTGGGAGTCAGGCGAACCCCAAATCATTGCAATGGAGAATTCAACACAATGAAGACTGTGCTGAAAGAACAAACTCCCCATCAGAAGATCCATGAAGAACATCGTGTGTTTCTGTTCATGCCAACGTCTGGGTGTTTGATTCGTGTAATGAGAATGCAGTCCTGCACTTACAGTGCGTGCTAGTGTGCAGACCAAGACGGTGTCTGTGCATGTGTGTGCAGAAGCGGGTTGTGTAGGAGTTAGCATCTGCATGAGAGAATGAGACCAAGATACATGTGTTTTAGCATGTGTTTAAGATGTGTTTAAGCATCTTGTGCCTAAAAGGGGTGGGCTGTGAGCTCAGCAACATGTGCATTTTGTGTGCTTGGCATGTACATGCATGTGAGAGAGACTGGGACTGCTTGTCTGTGTGGTGAGTGGGAGTGAGAGAGCCTGGGTTTATCTGTCTATCACTTACTAATAGACCCAATCAATCTTTTTTTTTCCTTATTAAGGAATAAAAAATAAAATCCTGACACATTTCTTCACCCAAGCCTGATCTCCTCTTTACTCACTGTCTCCTTCTCTCACTAACCCCAAATACTTCTCTACAACTCTCAGGAAAGCAGCTTAACTGCCATTAACAAATTATTATTATGCATCCACATGAGTAGCTGGGGTGAAACAGGAAGGACCCTTCTGTCCTGCCTAACGCAGATGTCAATCACAAGGCTAAAGCCATACGTTAATACTGGCAGCATTTGGTCTGCAGCTCGCTTCCTTCTCTCAGAGGAGACTGCATCTAAGGACTGACGCCTCCCCCCTTGCCTGCTCCCAAGTACAGCACAGAGGGACCCTTCAAAGCCAAACCACATGCTCCTGCCTGCCGCCTTCCTCTCCTCTCATCATCCAGGGGTCTTCACACCAAAGCTGTGCTGGACCTCGGGAATGATGTCATGGTGTGGAAATGCCCTCTCCCCTTTGTCCCCCTGCGAGCTGGGAAAGGCAAAGTTATGCTCCGCACTCAGCCTAGCAAGAAGCACCGTGCGCTGAGCTGGGGGGATTAATCTCCTCAGCTGGAGGATTCAGGGCCCCCATTGCAGCCTCCCACGGCTCTGTGCCCGGGTCTCCCATTGCTCGCTAGAAGTAGAGGCAACCAGCCCGCTGTGGGCTTCAAGGCGACAGACTTTCCTTTCCCTTCGCATTTTGCTTGTCACTTGCAAAAAAAAAAAAAATGTAGCAGCGGATTAAGCGGAGATGACACCATCTCCTTGGGGACGGTTACCCTCGCTGGGAAGTATCAATACTCCGTGCAGATGCAGCCTGGCTCCTTCCCATCACCCTCCCCAGCCCCGTCAGCCCAGCGGAGCCGGGGCTGAGCCCCCCTTGCTGGGCAGCCTCGGGGGCTGCGTGCTTCCCGCGGGGGAACCAGTGCTCCCGCTGCTCCCAGAGCCGAGCTCAGCACATCTGAGCCGCGAAGGGGGGTGCAGGACTTGGGCCCGCGTAACTCCGCACTGCCGGGGCCGGGGCCGGAGCCCACAGCCCCCGCAGCGCTGGGGCAGGGGCAGTGCTGCCGCCGCAGAGCAGCGCACAGCGGAGCGGAGCTCGTCTTACCTGATGCTAATGTCCCTCTCTGGCGGAGAGCTGCTCGGCCGTGGCTTTTATTCGGCTCGGTAGGAACTTGTGGGAGAGCTTCTCTGTCCAGCTTGCATACTGGGTGCAGGGCTGATAATGCAGGCGTGAAAATCCTGGGGCTCTAGCAGTCCTTTTCATGCTCAGACAGAAAATCCCCCTCCTTGATCCAGATCGCGGGCATTAAGGGCAGAGGCAAAGAAAAAAAAAAAAGATTTTTTTTCCTTCCTTTCGCTTTTTTTTTTTTTTTTTAATTCTTATCGTCCCCTCCTTCCCTTACTCCTGTACCCCCCCTCTCCTCTGCTGCTCAGTTCATAGCCATCGGGGGAAGGAGCAGAGGCAGCAGGGAGAATGGAGAGGGGGTTAGAAATAAAAATGAAAAGGGCTCCAGGAGGGAAGAGAGAGGCTGGGCTTGCCGCGGGAGGAGGGGCTTGGAGCAGTCTGGAGAGGATGAATGGGGAAGAGGAGAGCAGGGAGGAGCCCGAGCTAGGCCATTTTATTCTAAGAAGTGTTTTGTACATAATTAGGGAAGGGGGAGGGACGATGCGGGGGTGGGGAGCAACAAGGAGGAACTTAAGCTCCGGCCAGACGGAGCCTTGGTCGTGGGAAGGAAAGAGGAGAAAGGGCAGGTCTGAGCGGACGGGGTGGGAGTGCGCGGGGAGGAATGAAAAGTGCCCGACCCTCTAATTCGGGGAGGAGGCAGCAGTGATGACAGGCACCCCCCACCCCAGCTCGACTCGGCCTTGGGGGGTGCTTTGGGGGAGAAGGAAGCGTGACGCCCCCACACGGCCCGCGGCGTGCGGGCGCTGTTCAGCACCACGGACAGCACCGGGGAGGCCGCTCCGGGCTGCGCCGCCGCCGAGGCTGCCGCCTCCCTTCAAGGAGCCTCCTCGGCGGCGGCTCCCTCAGCTCAGCCCTGCCTCCCTGGGCAGCGTTTGGCAACAGCAGCCGGCTGGGAAGGCAGCTGGGTCGGGCTTGAAATAGGCTGGGAAGCGAGAGAGCCGAGCGGCGTTTGGAGGCGCAAGCTGCAGTGCTAGGGCCTGGAGGAGGAGTGGGTCCTCTTCCCTATCCCCAGCCTGTCTCTGGCTCAAGGAACACCAAGCAGCTTTGCATGCACCTAAGCGCTCGAAAAATATATTTAAGGAAGGTCAAGGAGGAACAAGTTAGAGATAGGGGAGCCTCAAGGGCATTGCCCATCCAGACAAATCTTAGTATCTCCACGAAGGCAAAGCAGTGCAGGAAGAGCGTTTAGAAACCTGACCTTTGTGTGACTCCTGAGAAAAGTCACTGGTTGTGCAATGCTGCTAATAAAATAAAATAAAATAAAATATAAATAAAAATAAAACCATCTTGTGCAAGGCATGTGAGGCAAGGAGGGCAATGAGAGAGGCTCTATTTCCACCTGCCTTTTCCAGCCTGCAAGGACAGTCTGTTCTCTCCTCCTTTGACTCCATTCCCTGTGGCTACAGTATATTGTCTTAAGCTAAATCTTCAGCAAATCTTTCCTAAGCAGAATTAGAAGCTGTTTGGTTAAACTCCAGGCTGTTCTGATAGGGTTGAAGCTTAGCTTATCTCAGTTACAGAGCACTGAAAGCTCCTGAGTTTTACTTTTTCCAAGTGACTGTTCAGCCGCAAAGCACATTTGCTGGTAAACCATCCCGGATTCTGTCATGTTGGCTCATATGAAAGGCTGGAATGATTTTCACAGATTTTCCTGCCACAAGGCCACAGCAGAATGACTTACTCCAGCACACACACACACACACAAAGTCTGTGTATTCAGGTCTAATATAGACCATATATATGCAAAACACTGTTTAATCAAATAAATATTGCCTAAGGTTATCACTATAGTGTTACCTCATTGTTGGTCTTGGGATTTACAGAAATGGAGGGGGGAATCCTCCTTTTTTACATGAAATTGCTTCAAATCAAAGCAAAGGCCCCACGAATTATCTCTGTAGTTATTTGCGATTTACTGATTCAACTAGTGCAACAATACTAGGTGTCTTTCCCCTCTGCATCAGGAGAAGCTACTGGGTGATTCGGCTAGCAGGATCTAGGACAAGTCAACCTGATATTTTATGTTACAGGGAAGGAGTAAGACAAGACATAAGTGAGCTGACACTAGGGAATGCAGGTTTTCAAGAACCCAAACGTTTCACAGGGCCTAGAGAACTAATAAATTATTCTTCACAAAATAACACCTTCTTCCAGAAAGCAAGAGTCAACAACTCTTGGTACCAATGTCCTGCCTGGAAAGGAGAATTACTTCTAATATTATAAAGGTTATTAGAGGCAAATACAAAACAAAGTGAAGAGAGAAGTTTATCCCATCATTTTTCCTGTCCCCAAATATTCTCTCTCCCCCTCCAGTTCATACACACACTACTACTGCTTTTTTTTTTTTCAAAAAGCTTTTACTGTGTCTATATCAAAAGAGGATTATTTGGTGCATTGAGTATTCAACATGTTCTCTTACAGCATTGTTGTGTTCAATGAGCTTTGCTCATCTGAATGGACACTCACTGCATAGTCCACTGGTTTAATTTGCTGCTTTGGAAACCTAAGCAGGTTACAGCATATTTAGCTATGTGTCTGTTCTTATGTGTCAAAGATAAGGTTTCTGGATGCCATTTTTAAAAACAAAATTATTTCACTCCAGTAGCTGTCTCTTTTCAATGGCCTCTTCTTTTTAGTCCTGGATATTTCAGCTCACCTTCTCTCTGCAATGATAAAGGTCCTCACCCCAAAACAGCAAAGCTCTATTGACCAAGAATTTTTTATTTCTTCTTCAAGTCAGGACTCTGAGTTGCTAACATTTCACATCCTCTCTCACTTTTTTCTTCCTCTTCCTTAAGTATTTTTAGAACAATGTTTAGTTGTTTTATTTTTTAACTATACTGTTATTCTTATGAAGAATATAGAAAGTAGTCAGTCAAGGGAGGATGTGAAGAAGGATTGGAATTCAGTATACACATGACATATAAGGAGTGTTTCCCATTTCCAAGCAGCAGCAGTGGGGAACAAAAAAAAAAGGTAGTGATCATCATGGGGAGAATGTGAAAATAATAACCTGGACTCCCTGTTTTATGCTTATGGAGACACTATAGGGTCTCTCTCTCCATTGAAAGAAAGCAGGGAAAAAAAACATGCACGTTGTTCACCAAGTGAGCAGCTACAAACTGTGGTCAGATGGGTTTCCAGTGTATGCTCCAAGCCAAAAGAGCTGTCTCTACCCACAGGACACCATGAATACTCCATTCCTATTTGTGATTCTGCAGCAAAAACTCACTTTAGAGTCACATGGGCTCTTGAAAATCAGACACTACTCTTGTTCTTGTGCTATCATGAAACCTTTCTTTCCACATATACTCTTCTATTGCCCTTCCTGAGGTTGCAGAATGTATTCTTGTCAAGGTTTTGCAGACTTCATTGTCTATTACAGGCTAAAAATGGATTAAACTTGCTTTGTGAGCATTGTATTGATATTCTGGTGCTCTCTCAGTTGCTTGTGGAATGTATTTCCTCTTTCTCCTCTGCAAACAATATCAAAATAAATAGTGATCTTATTTAGACTATGTTTTGTGCTGGTAGCATAGGTATCTACCTCTTAAGGGACAGCCACATTATTTTGTCATTAGTATTCCTTAAAACATGTGGATTTGTAATGCAGGATGGCAGCAGGACTAAGTATATACAAGGTATTTTTGAAGACTGGTGGAAACAAGTCTGGGAATGGACTCAAATGACAGGACAAGGAACTGGAAGAGACTATTCCAGAGTGAGATGGGGAAAGCTGGAAAACCTTGCCAAGCTAAGCAGAAACGTTGATAGTTACCAAGAGACCGGGAAGATACAGTTGGGAACTCTCATCTTCTGATGGGAGTTTCTAATAGCTGGTTCTTCTGCATTAGATTGGTACATCCTCAGTGCAGCCCTTGAAGCACGGAAGACTCTGAACTTATTGAGCTTTCCAAATATACTTTATCCAGAGATACTGTCCTATCTTTTCTTACATTAAATATCCAATTTGGGGATGGATGCCGTGACTTCAAAATCAAACTTCAGCTGTCCTAGGCATTCATCTTTCAAAATACTTTTTCTGAGCACTGTGAGCCTCTGGGATTTGCACAACGAGGTTTAAATCTCATGAGATGCAGCTTTCTGATGAGCTTTCTGTTATTTCTACTACAGGTCTTGGCTAGAAAGCAGAAAGTGTGTGAAAAAGAAATAAAAGTGGTTTATCTGTCATTGAAGCTTAAAAAAAGTCCAGATCACTACAAGGTCAGCTCTAGGAAAGTATGGTGGACAGTAAGAATAGATGAAGAATAGAACTGATGGTTTCCCAGCTCAAAAACCACATTGATATGGAAGATCTTGGCTAGTCTTCACCAATGTAAAATTAATGGTTTGGTCCACTGGTCAAGGAAAATGGTAACTGTAAAATTTGGATCTGTAAAGATTGAATCAACTTATTGTTTTAGACATTTACCATAGGCTGCGAGGATGGATTTCCCTCTGAAATTTTCTTGATCTAAGGGTTTTAGATCAACACTTTAGGCTGAACTTCCAAATTTTAGAGGGATGAAGCTGGCAGAGATGAGTTCTATCCTCTACAGCATTCTAAGGTGCACAGAAGAGAAAGTAAATGAGCCCATAGCTGCTGATTTTCATAGTTCTAGTCACAAATCCATCCTCTTCATTAATAGGATTTCATATTGTTACTATTGCCTGGTACCAGGTACAAATCATTAGTATTCATCACCTGCAGCTTAGCTTCTTTCTGACCCTGGACTAAGTCTTTTAAAAGAGAACTACTTGTAACTCCCACCCCATCATAAGCTGTATACTGCACAAAAGGCTTCAAACCTTACTCTGCCTCTATCTGCAACCACTCAGCACTGCAGACCAATTAAATAACATTGGTAGATGACACCCATGTGCAGTCAAATGCACAGATTAGAATATTCAATTGACCTTTTCCTCCCCATTTTTCCCTATTCCTCACTCTAACGTATCTATGTTTTTGCATATATATCATACCTCCCAGAGCCCCAAAACATTCATCACAAAGGAGATGGCAAAGCAAGAGACATTGACAACTCTTGGTATTTATGAAACAGGTATGAGAAAGCTTAATTAGTAGCTTTGCTTACCTTAATTAACAGGAATTGCTGGTAGAAGTGGAAAGCCATTGACATCCATTCTCTTTCTAAGCTGGTCCTGCACCAGATCAGTGAGAATTAGGGAATTTATAAGCAGCAGTCGAGGTCAGAATGAGGTATCATCATTACTTTCTCATGAACAAATATACCTGGCAAGTATTGCATATAGGAAGAGGAGTGAAAAATCTTTCTCCCTACAGCCACCTTGTGTGTCATTTATTATTTATTTGGGAGAAAATTTGAATTTGAATCACTAAGGAGTGACATGTTTCAGAGCACGCTGCTCCTCTGAGATAACTGCACTTTGCCTCAGGTATGCAGTGAGTCACGAGGTTGATAGCTGGTGCATACCAGCACCCTGAGAAGTGGGGTTATTGTTACCATACAGTAACCACATGCCCTGGGCAGTGCTATTCCTCACGTACAATAGAGACTTTTCATCTTTTAAAGCAAAAGTTGACATGATCGATTTTCAGGAACTATGTTGAAAGGTATATGCCTAAGTGCTTTACAAAAAAATTCTGCATAAACAGTCTCTATTTTTTTTTTGGTTTAGTGGTCAGAGCAAGAGAGGATGAACCAAAATATTTAGGTTTTCATATTAACTGACTGTATGACCTATACAGGGTCATTTTAAGTCATTACCGCTGTATGTGATCACATCATGAAACCTCTGACATTAAGTTTTCAAGTACAATCTTAAAGGTGGGAAGGCTTCCTGCCTCCTACCAGTCCACCTAAAGACCCTAAAAATACCATTCTGTCCTCCATCCTACACATCACCTGATCATGTGAAGTCATTAGGATTTTCCCTAATGCTTGCTCTGGAACTGGAAGTGTTTCTTGAATCCCCAAAGCAATCTCTAGAGAATAAAAAGAGTTAGTTGAAGCAGCCTGAGAAGTTATGTGGATATCATCACTCTTAGGTAATGCCCAATTCTTGTTTTCAAGCTTTTTTTTTTTTTTTTTTGTCTGTGTAACCTTTTCCAGAAACATATCTTTCTCTGGTAGTTTTATATTATTTCCCCCCAGACATTCAGTATTTACCATCTTTCTCGGGGAAAATCTCCCAGTTTGCCTCTGCAGGTAGTGCCCTGTTGCATAAAAAACACTGAACCAGCTTGGACACCTGGGTTCTACTTTTGGCTCTGCTGCTGCATGGCCACATAATCTTGGGGGAAATCACTTCACTTTGCTTTGCTCCTGCTTCCATCTATGCAATACAAGTGATAATACATCAATCTAATGCTCTTGTCTTGTCAGCATTACTGTTGTGACATAGAACAAGCGATAGACTAGAGCTAATTACAGATACCCACACTGTTTTTTTTGTCTATATAGCAGAATGAAGGTACGTTGGTAGTACATATTAATCTATTCATGCTAGCGTTTTCTAGCTAGCATGAAGCATAGTGGTGCTGAGAGCATCAGGGCTTGCAGTTATGTCTCCACTGCTGTTGTCACCCACGCTAGCAAGACTTAATCATCACAAAAGTACTAACACACACACCCTTGTAGTCTTATTTGTCTTTTTAGGTCTTTCTGAGGAGAGATACAGTGCCTGCTTCACCAAGCTCACAATGGCAACAAGTGAAATCAAAGGAGGCTGTAGTCACGCTGTTGTTGATGACAAAGGGAAGTAGAGGGAATATATGTTTTACACAAAAACAGAGGCAAAACTGGGAGCAAACCTACTTACTCCAAGCCTCACTTAAATGTCCTAAATCACCAAGTCATCCATCCTTACACATGCATTGACAAAAGCCACTATATAAGGGCAAAGTAATTATTTTTATTTTCTTTCTTTCTTTGCTGCTTCGCCAATAGTCGATCAATATTGTCATTAAAGCTCTGAGAATAGGTTCAGTTGGTTAATCTGCACCTTGACTACAACATGGGAAGAAAGGAAAACAAAAATCACTCAATCATGTAGCTCCTCATGGCCATCACAAGCCCCTTTGTTTGGAGAAAGGAGTGCATCCATGGATGTCTCTTTCACAAATGACAAGACCTGTTTTTTCAACATGTATTTAGAACCTAGGAGATATTTCTCGCCAGTGACAATTTGTAGGTAGGTCAGATTAAGAGGGTGAACAGACTGAGGTATCCTTTAAATAGCTGCCTTATTGTATACGTAGTGTATTGCTTTAACAGGCTTATGCTATCATTAAGGCTTCTATGGAAGAAGGGAGCCATTGTGCCAGTATAACACTGACCTAATTAGCTTTGCTGAGGATTTATTTAACAGGTTTATTCTAACAAGTTTATTCTTTAAGTGTCTGATAACTGATTTGTTATTACTCTTTTTAATGAGTCTCTGTCTTCCTCTATTGGGTTTAATTCTTTTTGCTGCTACTCAAGTAGGGCTTTGCATGTATATAGAAGGCTGATTGTACTATGTTTAGGCTTTGATAAGCTTTATTCTTATAGCAGATATTCCTTTCAGTATACTGAAGTAGGTGGAGGTACCTATATATTCATGTGAATAGACATGTGTGGAAAAAGGAATTTTTTTGTATTACATTTCAGACAGTACCTTTCATCGCAATGAGGCCCAAGCAGTCTTACAAGCTGTCACATTCAAATCCAGCTTGCTAAAAGGAAAGACTCCTGTTGGTTTCAATGGGGTTTCCAAAACAGACCCACATGCAAATCTCCCAAGTGGTGCCCTCCCCAATGAAATGGCAAGAGGTACGTGGAGATAATGTGAACAAGAAATGCAATCACTGATACTCAGGTTTGTATATATCTCCAGCATTCTAAAGTTCCTGCAGGTAACAGACTGAGGTGCTTGCTAAGGCATAGGGTTGTTCCAACCCAGAAGCTGAAGGTTAGATAGATTCCATTTCCCTGACAGGGTAAAATATTGTATTACAGCCTCCTTTGCTGAGATAATGTATGTCAGAATGTGCATGTGCACACACCAAACTACTCTGCATAGCTTGAAATGCCTTCTTTCTGAAGATATTTTACAAACATGAGTTTAGCTTCACTTCATGCTAATGAGATACTTTCTTCTTCCATTCTGCAGGTAGGGAAATTCTAGCAAGACATGTCACAGCATTAATCAGAATTGCCCTACAGAGCAGTGAAATAGATTTTTAGATCTCGCAGCTTGGTTCTGTAATCTCTAGGCTTTGTGTTCTCCACACAGAACGGAACATCAGCTGCTGTAAAGGCAAAGAATAAAACATATGTACAGGCTACAGTTCTTCAGACTCTAATAATAGAAATGATCATCAATAATACATCATTTGCTTAAAATACTTAGATACAATACATTAATATAACCAGGAAATATGATTAATAGGTTTAGACCTAAGCTGTTTTATTATATACTTCCTGAATCAGATCTTAGTGGACAGCCAATTTCTTCTTTTTCATAGTAACCAGCGACTAAGACCTGACTCCTCAGCTGTGGAGAGAACCATGAAATTGATATCTCGTGGCAGAATTTTGTGTCATCCTTAGAATGTTATTTTATACAGCAAAGAGAAAAGAAGGTTCAGGGATAAAGCCTACACTTCTGCCTCTCAGAGACTGTGTATCTGCTGTAAGGAAGGAGGAACAACTCCATGGGAAGGGAGGAGGGGGCGTAGGTATATGTTTGTGCTCATAGAGGAAGACAGAAAACCTCAGT
Source organism: Crypturellus undulatus (assembly GCA_013389825.1). Classification (NCBI taxonomy): domain Eukaryota; kingdom Metazoa; phylum Chordata; class Aves; order Tinamiformes; family Tinamidae; genus Crypturellus; species Crypturellus undulatus. The sequence continues at coordinate 56,740 of VWPW01030214.1, read as the reverse complement.
CATGTAGATTTCTCTCATCACATGCTTGGAGACTGTTGATTGAGATTTTTTTTTAACATCTCCCATTGAGTAAGAGAAAAAAACTCATCTCTGTGGCTTTATCTGCTCGAATTGCAGTCTGTAAGTACAAATCTTGGCTATAAAAGAAAGCCCCTTCCACCACTGTGGCTCCCCGAATTCTATCATTTGTTCCCAACCCTCTGCCTGGAGTTCTCCAAGATCGCAAGACACCATCCCTGACTTGTAGATGTTGAGTGTCCGAGATGACCTCCAGAAGCTGAGATTACTCTATCCACTGCAGGAAGCCTGTCTTCTATGAACTACAGATCAGGCCTGTTCTGTTTGCAGAGATAATAAAAGAAGATATACCTCAGCTCCCCAGCATTCTAACACAGTTGTTTAATACAGTAATTCTGTGAGAATGCACATGTTGTGAATGACTTACTGTTATTACATGCGTTTAGGGCAGCCTGAAGATTCAAAAACAGAGATAAAGGTGTTATTATCCCAAGGAACCCTTTGCCCACAACAATGTTTATGAAAATAATTTTGTTCTCTTGCAATTTGATTTTCCATTTTATTAAACAGTAAAAGACTTTAAAATGAGAGTGAAAATACATTTGCTTGCTAGAGCCACCTCAATCAGATCAGAAGAGGGCATGGGATAACCTGTCCAATTTCTCTTCTGCCTTCAACTGTAGTCTTGGAAACAAAGCAATGGGACTCAATGGATACAGATGTTTCATTCCAACTGTTTTCAGGGCACAAAACCTGCTACAGAGTCCTAGAAACCAAGCTATGAATGTAGAGAAGAATACTGGCAAATACTTGAACAGTGATGGTGATTTCTATATTCACAGTTCTACCCCTTGAGCTGCACCCAGCACAATTCCTACAGTCCTTCTTTTTGCAAGAAAGGTGTTAAGACAAATAAAACCAACCCCCTTTCTCCCTTCACATTAGCATTTTCACAATTCTGTGCCATATTACTAGTGTTCAAAATGGTGCTTCTTGCCTCTGAATTAAAACATCACAAAAAGATAGGATCACCTAGCAGATAAGCAGGAAGGCTGACAGTAAGGGTTGTCCTCACCCAGTTGTAAAGGGGAAAGCAACATTAATCCCTTCCCGGAAAATTGTGCTGCTTCTGGATAGACCCTCCCACAGAGTCAGGGGCAAAGGAATAATCCAGCCCTACTGGATTTTCCACCCTCTGTATTCTGCAAGCATTGATTAGATTCTGCAATCACAGATCAATTGATAATTTCATAAAACTAAGTGAATAGCTATCAACACTGTAATCAGCCCATGATGATGTGTATGCATTGACCTTAACTCTCCACCCAGGAGGGTAAGTGACAGATAAAATGCCTCTTCTCAGAGTCTCTCCCTCCCACATTCCCCAGGCTGCTGCTGCTTATGGATGACATGAGCTTTTGTTTAATTGGGTACAGCAGTCAGGGAAACAAATAATAACAATACTCGCTCTACCTCAGTGTCATCCAGCTTGCTAGAGTGAAGAGGGTTTTCTTTACAAGCAGCCCACAGGAAAGGTTTGAGAGTCTACTACCTGGGATAATACTTCCAGCTCCAACACAGAGGGCTGTATTATTCTGGTAATAGGAGAAAAATGAGAATCTTAGAAAAAGTCTCTGTATGCCTTTTCAAACCATACACTGGAGATAGGTGTCCTCCATTCTCCTCAGCTCCTCAATACGTGCTACAACATGACATGAAAAAACACTATTCTGCTGCTCCATCCTTCATCTCTATTACCCTGGGTCTACACCCATCTTCATGTATCAACATCAGCTGAGAATTATAGATGTGGGAAGGGAGGCAGAGGACAAAATTACTAACAAACACCCCCAAAAAGTCTCCTGAAGTCTTTTGAGAGCATTGGTGAATTTCCAATCTCTTTCCACTTATCCACCATTTCCCCCCCAAAAAATGGAGTGACTCCTATTTACTAATATCTCCAGGTGTGAATCCCCCTTTTTTTTTTCGCAAGCAGTTTGTTATTCATGGAGCTTGGTGAAGAATTTATAAGAAATATAAACTCTTTTTCTGCTGCCAGAATATTCCATGAACAGGTTTTAATTTTCTGAAGCATCTCTGCTGTGCATAACCATTAGTATTCACAACCCAGACTCCTCCTTCCCGTTGAACAGATGCTCAGAAACCTTCACAAGCTGATTGTGACTATGCAGTGATTGGTCAATTAAATCACAAGGTCCTATCAATCCTATCTCCATATTAACGATGGCTCTCGAATACTTGCAACTAGAGGCCCCTCTGCAGCTTCTGTAAGTTTTCACACAAAATCCTGGCCAAAAAAGAAAAAAAAAAGAAAAGAAAAATAAAGACTATTCAACTTCAAGTAGCCTGGAATTGAATACAAAAAGACATGGATGACTTGGAAGTTTCAACTGAGTTTCCAAGAACCTGGTGTTACACAATTGTTTTACAGTCACCGCTCTACACTGCTCTCTAATCACCAGCATACAGAAACCTTTTTGACTTTGCTATAAATATGGCATGAAGTGTGAAATTAACCCATGTTGTACATCATGCAGAAGGACTAGTCATGTTCAGATTCTGATCTGAGTTAAATAATTAGCTAAATAATTAATAACCTGCTAAATAATTAGCACACATAATTAGGTGTGAATAAGAATGAAAGGCTAAGTATGTGTGCCCCTTGAGTTTGGGTTTTACTGAACAAGAGCAAAATCCAGACTGTTTCAGGGCCAGCAGTGCATAATCTGTCTGCTGAGGTTATAATGATGTAACAAGAATCTTGATATTATTCAGATTGAACACCATCTATCACTCCTACTCTACCCTATTGATTAATGACAGCAATATCCTCTAATTTCCATTTATACCAGCTCTGCCCCAAAACCCCTCTCATAGGAGGTAGGATTTACCATCCTTTGACTCCAATTCCAAAAGCACTTTCTACAGCAGCAAAGAGGTTACTTATTGACAAGATTATTTTCTTGAATTTATTTACCTTCACTTCTCAGAGAACTGCTTAGAGAAAATGTTCATTCTCCAAAATCGGAGGAATTTTTTCATGCCCAGTACCAAGACCAGCAGTACTTACTAAGAGTAAAACCAGAAGAATCCAAAGGTCTTCTCCAAGACATCAATTGATGGCCACCTGATAGAAAGACATATTTGTATATATTCTTCACCTCTAGCCAATTCTATATATTGCATAATTCTTTCTAGCCTTCCCATGAATCATTTACCATCAAAGGCAACACAGCAGAAGGCTGGCTAAGCGTCACGATAAGCAAATCCTCTCTTTCAAGGTGTGTTCGTGCACTTTCCATCGAGCACACAGGTCTCCATCTGCAGTTGTGCTGAGCCAGGCCTCCTCCGCGTGGGTGTGGGGAAGCTTTGGCTGCATTTTTCCCCCCAAGGCTGACGTGATATATTAGATGGAGGTGACACTTGGGTCAAGTGAGCACCTGTTCTCCTGAGGCCTCGGGGAGCCTTACTAACATGGGAAGAATTTATTTTAACAGCTAGAAACTCGGGGAGATTATCACAGTGCATTCTCTCCCTGGGAGCTGTAAACTGGTGGAATTCACTTCCCCCTTTGGGATGCTGCAGAGGAGGAAAAAAAAAAGAAAATAAAAAAGGAAGTATCTCTCTATAAGGGCAAAAGGAAGGGCTTTATACTATGAATTGCAATAGTCGATGCCTTTACTTTGCTAAGGATAACAATCATGCAAACTAGAGGGAAATGCTTTGGATGTATATTTAGGCGAAGGCAAAAAAAAGTGTATTTGGTCAAACCAAAACACTTTGCAGAATTTCTGATGTGCTTTGTAAGAAGAAGGAACAAGGAAAAGCAAGAAGGAGTGGCTAAATAAGCCATTCATTTGTCTTTGAAATGTTGATTTTGGCTCTGGTTTGAAATGAGTCTTTCTTTTGAAATTCTTTTCAGTGTTGTTGTCTTAGAATAATTTCAATGGCCAAAATCAAAATTCCACACTCTCTCTGGTCTTAGAAGAAAGTCAATTTATTGTTCTGTCCTTTTTTTTCTTCTCCCCCTGCCCCTGTGCTGTTACCAGTCAGTTTATGAACTGTCACCAATTCGTTTTATGAACAGAGGATTTAATTCCTCTAAAACTGCCAGTCCTGCACCTTTCAAAAATGCCAATTGCACTTCCTATGATAGCAACAAACTACTGTGTTAGTGCTGGCAAAGACTATACGTCTGTGAACAGAACCAGAATGGGAAGCATGAGTGGCTCATGGAAATCAATCATATCATCTTCATCCTGTAGGAGTCACAGAAGAACATGTCCCAGTCTCTCCTGATCTCTAAATACAAGGACAAATCACAGAAATAGTTGTCCCTCTCTAAGAGAATTCAGGGTTTGGCCCCAATACTTGGCTGTACAGGAGACTGATTCTTTCAGATATTTGAGAAAGCTTACAGCAGCCTCTTCTTCCTCAGCATGTTAAGGATAGGCAGAGAAGGCACAAAGTTTCTCAGTGTGACTTTTGTCAGATAATCCTCATCGTCTTTCCTGCCAAATACGCCCAGTTCAAAGGAATAGCACCTTTATATCAGTTGTGTCTGCTGTTTCTTCATCAGAGTACCGCTTCCGTGCAAATAGCTTCCATTATGTAGTAATAAGAATAAATAAGGGGAAAAAAAGGAAAAAATAAAGAAAAATATATCAGTCATGCTTGACAAGACTGCTCCAGGAGAAAGTTCAGTCACTGCACATAGGAACAGAAGATGTTATACTACTGGGATTTTCTTGCTAGCAAGCCAGGACCTGTTCTCTTATCTAATGTGGCCCTGACCGGCAAGAAAAAAATCCCTGCACACCCTAAAGCCTTTGTGGCAAAGCCATATAATCCTAACACACACACTCCTGCGCACGCACCCAACTGTCCTGTTGATGCAGAGAAAGGAGAGACGCGGTAATTAAAAGGTAGCAAAGCCCCTCGTCTGCATGAATAGAGGACAAGTCAATACTGTTCAATCTGCTGCTGAATTGACTGCAATCAATTTCTCTTTCTGCCCATCCAAGACTGCAGCTGTAAAGCTCTTACAATCTGATCAATGGTGACCTTGAAAGCAATGGAGAGAGACAAAGCCACTCTGTGAATACAGGCAGGGATGGAGAGGAACTTTAGGAGCAATCAAAAATGGTACCAGAATTGTAATCAAAGCCTAACTACCCCCAAGAGAAAGGCAGAGGTGCATTTTGAAAGGCTGCTGTCAGCCTGTGGGGCCATGCCACACACAGGTGCACATCCCATTTCAACATCCTCCTGGAAGAGCAGGAGTGCAATAGTTCTACTGATGAACTGCATGAAAAAGAAAGGGGGTTCTGGCAAGCAGGATGATATTTCTTTCCCCAAAGACATCAGAAATGACATTGATGAGCTATAATATTGCTCCCTAACCTTTCTATCCTGCATGGAATTCAGGGTGAGGAAATAATCTGAAGTAGTCCAGAGACTACTTAGCTTCAGGCTGAGTCTGCCAACAGGAGGTGACTCCTAGAAAGTTATAAAAAGGGATAAAACAAGATTGTGTCTTAGCACTATCCTTTTCTCTCACACCTCTACCCAGCTCCAGCCAAACCTAATCACCAGTAATGAATTAATAGTTAATCAATCACTACCTGATTTCATTTTCAGCTTGCAAGATGAGAAAAAGCAACAAGATCTTAAAATAATACTCTGTAAAGGGTTGCGTCTGTCTCTGGAAAATGCAATTTAACTGCTTTAATGAAATGCTAATTGGTAGAAAATACATATAAAAAAACTCTCCTGAATACTACTCTAATTAAATTTCCCTTTTCCAGATCTGCAAAGCAAAAATGCTCATTGCAGAAAGAAAAGTAAACAGGCTCAAAGGCTGTCCTTTGCCAGGGAGAGTAAAAACACAAAGAACTTCACAAGGGTTCTTGGAGAACACCACCATTGTTGTTCCTAATCGAGTGTGTGTTGTGCACGCATGTGGCATAGCTAAATAAAAATGATGTTTATGAAGAGCTGCCTGCTCCTTTGCTGATGGACTGGAGGCGCTGATCCGACAATTAAAGCATCATTGCAATAATAGCCATAAATAAACAGGCATCATTAAAACAGACTTGCAATAAAGCTGATATTAAAAGCAGAACAAAATGAGAAGAAGTGCTGAATGGGAAAGGGTGAAGTGTAAGTCATGTCAATCTGCTCTGTCGAGGTTGCAGGGAATAAGCAAACAATGGAATGCCCTTACTCTGGAGCCCCAATACTCGTCAGACTTGTTACAAAGAAGGCGAGTGGCAGGACTCTAACAAGGGGTGAAGGGTTTGTGAATAGCTTTTAGTCAGAAAAAAACTGAGAAAAGGGGAGTAATGTAGACACAGTCAGAGCTCATCAGAAATTTCCCATAGAAAGTTGCACTGGGAAATATTGATTTGTCAGAATCCCAGATTTTTGAAGGCCAGGGTCAATTTTGGCCCATCTTCTAAAATTTAAGAGTTCTAAATTGTCAGAAATATGACACTGCTAAAGAACCAAGCTCCCAATTTCAAGCTGGAATGGCTTTTCATATAGAAATTGTAGATCACTGCACTAAAAGGAAAAGGAATGAAGAAAAAAAACCTCAATTACAACTCAAAATGCCAGTTGACCTGACACAGATACTGGCCACTCCCTGCAAATTACTGACCTGGGAACATTTCTGAAGTTGAAATTCTTTGTCCTCTTTCAGAAAGAAAGAAATAAGTGCTGACACTCCAAGATCTCCCCCAACCTGGGAGAAGAGTGTCCTCCCTGGCACAAAACAAGCTTCATTGCAAGCTCATCCTAGGCATCATCCTAGGTATCATTCACCCCTCTTGAGCAGCATTAATTTTCNAAAACCTCAATTACAACTCAAAATGCCAGTTGACCTGACACAGATACTGGCCACTCCCTGCAAATTACTGACCTGGGAACATTTCTGAAGTTGAAATTCTTTGTCCTCTTTCAGAAAGAAAGAAATAAGTGCTGACACTCCAAGATCTCCCCCAACCTGGGAGAAGAGTGTCCTCCCTGGCACAAAACAAGCTTCATTGCAAGCTCATCCTAGGCATCTCCAACTGCAAAGTATCATTCACCCCTCTTGAGCAGCGTTAATTTTCCTCAAATAAGGTGCTAGTGATGCTGGTATGATTTGGTGGGAGATGCTTCATGCAAAAGCCTTAAAAACTAGTGCCCTGCTGAAGGTGGTAGTTACTAGTTCACTGTGCAGTGTCAGGAACTGTAAACTCTTCCTTCTCATACATGGTTCAAGACACCTTGTCTACTAGCTCTCTGCAGCAGCCTTACTTCACAGCAGTAAAAATTCCTTATCTGCCATGGGTACCTAAATGTGAGGTCAATAGTTCTTTACTTAAACATGAAAAAAATGCTACAGATATCCTTCTGGAAAAGAAAAAGTGCTCCACTGGAAATGCATAGACAAGGGCCTTCACTCACTCCAGAATCCATCAGCAAATTTTTCATCTCCCACTTGTCAGCACAGCACCTTCCTACAGACTTTAAATGCCTTTGCAAATAGCCTTTCCAGCTGGGTATAATTACCTTAATTAAAACCCCACCTCATCCTTCTGAGTGGAAAGGTTCACATAATCACTGAGTTTGTCTTAATGATCTTGTTAGCAGCAGGATTGGAAAGTCTTCTAACTCTTCTGCTGATGGGCTAAGGCCTGAGTGTGAGAAGTCATGTGTGTCCCTATGCTCCTCACCCATCTGTCTGGGCAGGCAGGGATCACTGGTTTCTTCTTCTCTTCTTCTGTTCTCTGTGTCTCTGATTTCTGTGTATTCCCTGCTTCCATGGAGCAGGACTCTCAAATCTCTAACCTTTGGTATATCGTAGAGCCATGCAAGGAACAGGGGATGTCTTGGCTATTTTATTGTGTTCCTTAATAACCAACTTCATGAGAACCACTAGTGCAAGTCTTTGGTTCTCAACTGTTCCCTGTCTAGGTAAGGAACAAATAGGAAGGCAGTGGTGGACGTGTTGTAGCAGAAAATGCCTTTGCTTCATGATCTGGAGCAGCCAGGGAGTTTTTTTGACCATCAGTCTAAATTAAAGCAAATTAACTGTCTTTCTGCTTCTCAAGGAGCATCTTATAGTTCACAGAAAGCAGAGAAGAACAACTCTGGATACACATCTCATCTTTTGTCTATTTTCCATGACTACACTGATGCAAACCTAATCACTATCTCCCTGCAGCCCCTCTCTCTAGTGAAGTCTAGGAAAGGGTTTGACCATCTAAACTTGCTTTTATTAGCTTGTGTTTCTCCTGGGACAGTAGATAATTCTAAGAAGGTTCATTCTGCCCCCCAGTCTCCAATCCTCTTGTCACTGGAGAAGTTTAAATTGTGAAACAATAAATGAATCTCTTTTTGGCCATGGACTCATAGGAACTGAATGAAGATGCAGTATTGTCTGTCTGTCTTGGAGCTGGGAGACATGATCTTAGTTTCTTTCTCCTGACCGGGTGTGAAGACACCAGCACTGCTCCTTTTTCCTGACTGCCATGAAAATTGCCTTATTGAATTTTTAAATAAACTGTGCTGGTTGGAATATCTAAAAAGCCTTTGCACAGACCCTGTCAGGGATTTTTTTTTCCTTTAAATTAAAAATCTTGGCCTCAGGCTAAATGGAAATGTCTTCAGATTTGCAATCAGTGCTCATGTAACATATCTGAAATGTAGTTTATAAACTGGTGATTTGATGGAATTTGTTCCTAGGGCCACAATGAACGGATTTGCAGAATCTCAGATCCCAGGACAGCATGACACAAATTGCTACCAATGACCATTACTGGGTAGGAGGGGAGAATGTGAAAGAAGAAAAGAGCAATCCAATTCAAACTGCTGACTTGAGCATGGGAGTCACATTGTCCTCTCCTTCCAACCTTCTCATCATCCTTATGTTTGACAAATGAAGATGTCCAGTTTGTGCCAGTTAGATATAACACTTTAAAAGGAAATTGTATAGAAACAGAAAACTTCTGCAAGCCCCTAGGATCAGCTTCCCACCTGGACTCCCTGTTTGAGGGAGATGGAAAATTAATAATTACTAAATACTTGCTGTTAATGGCTGAAAGCTGTTACAAAAAAGCTGTAGAAGACAAAAAGACTTTTCTCTTTTCTCTGAAGCAGCCCTGCCCATGCACTAAGTAGGATCTTCTGACCTTCAGGATCTTCACTGAGTGAAGACAAATGATGCAGAGATCCATGAGTCCTTGCTAACGCAAGCTGGGAAGGCTACGCATTGTCATGCAGAACCAGGTCAGCATCGGCCACTTCAGTGACACTGACTCATTGTGGGAGCCTCTGGCTAGAGCGGCTCCTCTTCTGCTCTTCCACCCCAGCACTGCTCCGGTGTCTCCTCATCCAGACGGGATCAGCTCACTCAATGCCCAAACTGGCATCAAGGGGACTGTCACTGCCTTCATGGGCCATGTAGGTCCCAAGTCCCGAGCACTAGGGAACCACGTTCCAAACATTGTGTTGGTCTCACACACCTGTAACTCGCAAGCAGCTGTGAGTCCTAAACATGGACTTTTTTCCTCAGAGTGGCTAGTCCAAAGGCACCCCAATCTCTCCCAGCCTATACTAGTTCAGTTTCAATCTTCTTTTCTCATCTCACTATATTGTGATGAATTTCTGTGTTACCTTTTAATGCCAGGAGATGTAGAAGCAACCACGCAGAAGGAAAGCATCGCATGCAGAAATGGGAAGGGTGGAAGTGGAGCAAGAGGGTAGAAGTGCCTGTTGGAGTTGGCACTGTTTGCAAGCATATGTCAAAAGATTTAGGGCTTCGGGGTACAACCATTTTCTGCACAGCTGAATTCTCCTCGGCCTGTGCTTCTTCTGTGGGTTGTTGAAGAGGGAGGATCAGACTCATGGGCTGACTGTGCAATGTTCGTGGGGTCAAAAGTATAAGAGGGGCTGGGACACTGGAGCTAAGCTGTAGGGCAAGAAGAGGAATGTGCTGTTGGGTTAAGAAGTTGCACCCTGCTCTGAGAAAGGGGCAGGTTAGTGCAGAGCTGGTCTCCACCATCTAGGGCAAGCCTGGGAAATATTTTTTTTTTTTTTTGCTCTGCCACTCCTCAAAAATGGTAAATGATTCTTATCCATCTTTATATGTCACTGGTCGTGGAGATGCCTGAGGGTTCTGCAGAGGTCAGCGAGCTGATCCGTAGAAAGACATCTGAGGATCGGCCGACTCCTTTCACACTGAAAAGGAATGGGCAAGATCTTGAAAAGTCTGAAGGCAGAATTAGGTGGGAGTCTTGGTAGCTTGGACTTCTGTTTTCAGGAACTATCATTTCTCTAAATGCTTCTCAGTGTCCATTTGGTTCAACTTACTCAGGAATTCCTCAACCAAAACTGAAAATTCATTGAAAACTTTTTTAATGAACATATGGCCAATTTCAATAACTTTTACACTTGGAAAGTCTCCAAGGATTTCATCTCTTGTGCAAGATGCAAAATGACAGTTTCCTAGTTTGCTTTTTTTTTTATTTTTATAATATAGCAAATTATGAGATTGGGTGGCTCTTTTTTGTTTTGCATTAGAGGAGCAAAAGAAACAGAATGGTTTATACCTAAGTGAAAAAGAAAGTTTCACTGACCTCAAGTGATTGGATTTATATATTTATTTTGCTCATTTTGACTTTACAAAGAACTCAAATTGTTGGCTTTGCTACTTGCTTCAGGATATGAACATTTTTCAGACTAAGAAAAAATGTTTGCAGACAGATAACTCACCGCAGCTGTATTACCCTAGAAAATGTTAGACTCTTTCTGTTGTCTTACATCTCCCCAGAATGTGAAAAAATGCAGAAAGGACCCTGTGGGCTCTTTGCCACTGCCTCTCAAAACCTGTTTTGCCCTAGCTAAGGTGCCTGTGCATGGGCTTCTGTGAGAACATGCAAACAGCTTCATTTCACACTTCCAGGTGGTATTTCAGGGGAGTTTAATGTGACTGTATGACATGTGATTAGGAAATACTTTGTTTTCAGATGAATCCAGAAAAAGGCTGTTTCTGGCTGGCATCTCAATAGTAAAACCCCTTCTGACTCATTGAAGAATCCTATAAATTGAGGAATCGTTTTACTTCGTGATAAACAAACAAACAAACAATAAAGCCCGAACATCATTGACAACTGGAGCAGAAGTCCCCATGTCTATAAGAGCGTTCTGAAGCTCAGCCCTAGGAGATGCTGCCTGGTAGACACATCTCTGACTTACTCAAGAAATGAGGATACCCAGCATCAACCTGGATAGGCCTTCTATGGGAGGGAGGGAGAGAGAAAAGGTGAATATATTTAAGAGAGACGGTGTGAAAATGAAAGGGAGAGAGAGACTATTGGAAGGTTTCATCATTTCCCTGTCTAGAAGATATTTCTCCATTGACTCTATTTAAAGTCTGCCTCGGGCTTGTGGGCTTGGAGAGCTTTTAGCAGATGAAAGAACTCACTCATCAGGCAGAGTTTTTTGATTTTTTTTTTCTCCCCAGCTCTCCCAGGTCTGTTTTAAAGCCATTTCAGCAATTGTTGGAAACTGTCAGATGCTTTTGACAGATCAATACTTTACTGCGGTATTTGCATGGCCTCCTAGCCAATCAAAATGCAAATTGGGGCTACGTTTAAAACACAAGCCCCCAATTTGTCTTCCAAACACTGCTGGAAAGTCATGAAAGCAATTTAGCTCTTCCTGGGACAGCACTTTTCCTGAGTCTAAGTTCTGGCAAAGCTTCTGTCTTTTTGCCGGGCGGGAATATGTGTGTGTGCGTGTATGCTACAGGCAGCGTTCCCAAGCTGTGAATATAAATCTTCGTCCATCACTGAGTGAGATTTATAGCTCAGCCATGGGGCAGCCAGCACCTCCCAGCCCAACATCTCCCTTCGAGAGTGGGGCAAGCTCTGGGATGGGGAATACAAGGGAGTCTTGAGCCCCTCAGTTTCCCACCGTCCTCCCCTCCCTCTTGCAGATGGCATCAGGGTTTGGTGACAGAGCAGAGGTTCGTGCCACCAGCTCACACTGAGGCAATAATGAGAGCCATTTAATGAAGGTTGAGTCAACAGAAACGTGCTTTCCTTTCAACAAATAAATGCTTTTATTCCTGCTCCCTCTAGTTTTCCCACTAGGATGTTTGCGATAAGGGAAATTGCCAAATCAACAACATAAGAGCAGAGTGTCTTCTGTTTACTTGCAGAATAGGTGCAGTCTGAAAATGAAAGGTCCCGTCAACTGTTATCTACCCATGGAGTTGCCTTTTTATTTATTTATTTATTTTCATTTCTACTGAACCCGCTTCCATTTCCTTACGAACGACTTCTTCCCCCCAAAGAGCCAGATCTGTGAAACTGCAGATCCTTCTGCCCAAAACATTTCCTGGCATCACTCATGAAGACAAAGATCAGACTGGAAATGACCTTCCCATTGACTGGGTCCACTCCAAAGGCAATTCTCACCCACCTACCAACCTTGGTTAATAGAATGAAATGGGCAAACCTTTACTGTAAGGTTATTTGGAGGGATTTTAAGATATTTCTAATCTGCAAATGATTGGTTTATAATTCCCTTCCATCTTTAAGGTCTGGATTCTCCTTTTCCCCGCATTCTGCCTCTTGTCTGGCTCACTGAGGCAGCCAGATGGTGTAATACGCAGGTACCTCCGCTGCACTTATTTGTCTGACGTGCCTGAACTGATTGAAACATGCTCAGAAACATTTGAAACCTCATTGAAGGGATCTGGATAAAGTCCTGGAATGTGATAGATCTGGGAGACAGACCAGGTACATTCAGCCACCCTTGTGAGACTGCACAGCACAACAATCCAGGGGGAAGAGTTTATGCATGTACATCAGCATGTGGAGATGAGATTACAGATAGGGGATTACTGTAGGTCTTTACGTAACTATTTCCAGCAAATAAACAGTGCATGGTTGCTCAGGTCATATCGCTCCCTGCAAAAGTATGTATGACTTCCTCCATTTTTGCATTTCTCCATGCTATGTGTGTTTTTGACATGTAATTTCCTGAAGAAACATGCACTTGATGCAGCAGGGACAGTAGGACGTGTCTGGCATGTACAGACCATGCTTGTTTTTGAAGCCAGTGTGCCTGCAGAGAGCATGTGAGGGGTAGGAAACAGATGCCTGTGTGTGCAGGAGAGGTTTTCCCATTGCAGCGACACCATTGCACACAGCCAGGTGACAGCCAGGTGACAGGGTGAGTGTTGGCCACAAGACTTGGCTTTGGTTAGTGCCTCCAGTGTAAAGATAAAAGATGTTTCAACCCTCCGAGTGAGTGCACAGAGCTGCCCATGGGAGGAAGGTGATTTGCACATGTTTTCAATACCTTCCTGTCAACAGTATTCACATACTAGGATTCAACATTTTCACCCTTTTTCTTAGCCTTTCCTGCTCAGTGGCATCTGAGCATCTCGGAACTGTGTAGAGAGAAATGCACATAGAAAATGCACTGCTCTCAGTGAGGGTTTTAACATACTTCCATTTCTCTGGGCTTCTCCTGTTTTTTTATTTGGGAATATGTTGTCAGGCACTACCAGATCCTGGTAAAGAGATGAGTGAACCAGTGCATGATTGAACCAGTGATGAGGAGCTTGAGACCAGCTTCCCCCTCATGCAATGTTTCCACCCTGATCACAAGAAAAAGGGGTCAGCAAATAAGCAACCTGGGCGAGAAAATGCAGGAATAAAAAGAGGAGTGGAGCTTGCTGGAAATACCCTTGAACAGCTGGCTGCAAAGAACTGGGCAAAACTGCCTGGAGCCTGGAGCCTCCCCTCATCCAAACACGCATGGACAGCTGGCACCGGATGTCTGGATCCGAGGGAAGACGTCTGCTGGCACATGAATAAAATCTCCCCTGGAAATACGGATGTGGACAAAAATATCTCTGCAGTGGGGGATGTGGGAAAGTAAACAAATCCTGTCAAGAAGGGGATTGAATCAAGCACTGATTTAAATATGATGAAAAGATTGGCAGGAAAAATTGTTACATTGCATTGCTGAGCTGGACTGATGGGGGAAAAAAGTCTTTTCTCTTGTTTTGGCTGTGGAAGGAGCTGAGCAAGGATGGAACTTTGGCGGGTAAAGGGGTGGCTAGCGGTGCCCGGGTGCTGCTCTGGTGCGAGGCAGAAGCCTGTCAGCACACTGCGAGATGGAGCTCCATCCTTCTTTCTTACGGGGCCTGACAGCTTTTCAGAAGAGATTTATACAGGGACAGGTCGGAATATCTGTCATAGCAAAGCGCTGTGATCAAGAGAAATGAGGCAGTACGAAACTCCGTGCTGGGACCTCACACTTCCCTGGGTGCTGCAGAGCTTGTTTCGGGAATGGGCTCCATGGCAGGAATTGCTCCGCACCCCGGAATGCAGCTTCCCGAGGCTACGCTAGGACAAGTCCATCGGGATTTATGTGGCCATGCACAGGCATGGGGAGCCCCCAGATCTGCACTCTGCAGGGTATGAGCCTCCCTTTACAACCAGGGGAGAGAAACTGTCACTTCCAGCGCTCGATTCATCTCATTTGATAGAAGTCTAAAACAGGCCAAACGAATGAATTGTGCTGCAGAAAATGCTTGTTCCTCTTCCCTGACTACAACAGGGGTCAAGATAGCTACCTTGCCTAGCGACACTTGTGCTGAAGCTGTTGTAAGTAAAAACAGACAAATCCCATCCCCGAGCTGCTGCCTGTGGCCCCAGGATCCTGCTGGTGGCTTTACAACCCCAGCACCTCTTGGATCAGAGGTACCTCAGTGGCAGCAGAATGTGCATCTCCTAGGAGGCAGGTGAGGGAAAGGGTTGAAAAGGCGACAGCATCATTACGAGAGGGTTTGGTGTGATACAGACACCTTGTGAAGTTCTAAATGTGCCTGAAACAAACAAACAAAAAAACAAAAAGCAAAAAAGGAAGAAAGAAAAGCTAAAAAAAAAAGAGTTTGTCCTGATCTGATGGCTCAAAGAAGTCGAGGAAAATCTCACCATTAGCACTAGGCAGCGAGTCTTGGCTCGCTCCCTGAGCTGCTCTGCTGTGACAAAACCGTGGAGGCATTTCACAAGGACAAAGGTTGCTGGCTGGTGAAGAGCAGCATATTAACATGGAAATGACAGCAATCCATGTCAGAGCATGGTGCCCATGCAAATCTCGCCTAGGCTATTAGCAGTATGTGCAATGCATCCTCTGATGCGGGATGCTTCTCTGCAGTCACCAGCTGACTCGCTCACAGCCTTGTCGTGCTGTATTGGTGGTCTCACTGAAGCATGATACCACGCTATAGAACAGGGAAAGAAAAAGGAGAAAAAAAAAAGGCAGATTGCAATTCAGACCCCTGCTTCCACACTGAAGCTCCTCCGGACCCCAGCTGCGGTGTAAATTGAGATTCTGCATGAATGCCATTGCCTGCTTTCACTGCTCGTTGGGTGCAATTTACTTGTCTTATCCGATTTACACTATGCACTCATCTTTGGAGCATAAACATACAGGCTCATATAAGTATGCAAGCATCTTTTTGTTTTTTTTTTCCATCTCCTATCTCTCACACTGCCCCAGATCCATCAGACTCAGAGGAAGTGATTTTAACTTCCTTTCCTCACCCAAAGCCCTACTGATTTCTGTGCTGAGGTTTCCTAACCACATCAGTAAAGTTTTCCATTGCTTTTCATTTTATCCTCTGATTTGAAGGGTTTAAGTGCAAATTAATGATACCTGGGCTTTGAGCGCAGCCCCCCTTCCTAGGGGTGAATTTCAGCCTAAATGAAAAGTCTGTGCATTAGGAATGCACTCTCCAAGCATGAATAAATGTTCTCAGGGAGCTCCTTAACGACACACAATCTTCCAAGCAACAGGTTGCTTTACTAGGATTAACAACCTGGAGGAGAAGGATTAATATAATTGCTACTCCTAACCAGAGCTGCAGAAAATAACCACAATGAGGTTTTTTAAAAAAAATGAAATCTGTCATTTCTTCACATTTTATTTATTTATTTTTGTAAAACTTGGAGGAAGTTCTCCAGTGTCAAGACGGATATGTGAATATCCCCCTTCTTGTCACTTGTCAAATTCTATATTGAGNTTTCTTCACATTTTATTTATTTATTTTTGTAAAACTTGGAGGAAGTTCTCCAGTGTCAAGACGGATGTGTGAATATCCCCCTTCTCCTTGTCACTTGTCAAATCTTATATTGAGGTCAAAATAGGTTGTTTTGTATAAAATAAAATCCTAATTGACCTTCCTTAACTCTATTTCGTATTTCTTTCCGCAGGAATAAAATAAGAGCTCTGTCAGGTCACAGGTAAAGTCCACCTAGTCTCATATCTTATGTTCAACAGTGGCCAAACACTGGTTTGGGCAAGTGTGCAGCAGAATTTCCCTCCTGTTCTCTCTCAACCTCCAGTGACCAGCAACTGAGGGTCTCCCTGAACCATTGGTGTTATCTCTGTGTATAATGCCCTTGATGGATTGTTTTTTCTTTCCTGAAGTATCTAATAGATTCACAAAAGGGATAATTAGGCTGTAGATCTCTCCTTTTTTAGCTTGTGTGTGAATGCAGGAAGTTTACATGGGTTTGAAAAGCAAAGTGTGAATCCAAGGTCTCTTTCCACCCTTAGATGTGCTAGGAAACAAGCACACCTTGACAAGGAAGTCTCTTCACAGGAAGTATCACTGGTTAGATATGGGGGGTTTTTTGTTTGTTTTGTTTGTTTTTCATGCTGGAATAAATTAATCTTGCAGGAAAATAAAAGTTTCAGCCACTCGGGGCTCCTGAGAAGGGCTCAGTGCTCCCCAAGCACCCCGGGGAGGGCTGTGGTCAGGGCTGCTGCCTGGTTAGAGACGGATCAGATGCACTACAAGGTGTTTGTCCTTCCACCTTCCAGAGGTGGAAGGAACATCCACTGGATTGTGACCAGTTGAATAATTCTCAACAAATATACGGAAATAAACATAATCATCTTTATCACATTAATCACAGTCTCACTGGAAACCTTCATGTGGCTTTCAATGAGTTCAGAGGCAGTTTGTTAATTATTGCTAATTCTCTGGTGGTCCTGGGCAGCCAGAGCAAAACTCAACCTTACGTAAAGCCAATGCAAAGGCAAAGTATCATCTAAATGCCAGGCAAAGCAAAGGCAAAGCAGCAGCACACAAATCTGTGCTTTTCCACCCGTTCCCACCTTCTCTTCCCTGTCACCTCCCCAGACCTTGCCACTTCAACCTGTCACCTCAGCAATAAAGAGTATCCCCTTTGCTTAGGCAGGGAGGATTTCGACTCCCATCAAACCTTTCCACTCCAGGAAACCTGCTTTTACACCTGCTTTCTCCAGCGTGGAAACAGCAGCGGAAAGTCACTCCTGCTGGCTTCAAGAGCAAGAGTGAGCCCCCACTTATGCAGCGAGTACCACCGGCTCTTTAAAGTCTTCCCAGGGTTGGATTTAGTCTCTCTCTCTTTTCCTTTCTCACTTTTGTGCATGTTTTTGAGGAGTCTAAACTTTTAGTCCGTGTTGCGTTTGAAGCTGAACCCATTGCGAGTCTCTCTAGGTTAGATCTGAGTCCTTTTCCATCGCGGTTGTTTGGAGCATGCGCTGCACACGGTGGGCACCTTCCTCTCTGCAGCAAATGCCAGCCCTCCCCTTCCAGTCCCCCTGCATATTTCAGATAATTTCAAATCCACATAAACAGACCTTCTGTATGAGTAGCTGAAACCTTTGGCTTTGTCTATGAGCGTCAGAGAGAAGCCCCCTCAGGCAGAGTGAAAAGGGCCCATCTAGCGCTGTGATGACAGCACGGTAAAATTCCCTGGGCCCTAAATATTTTATCATCATAAAATAAACATAGATCTTCTCGTCATGAAATATACATTAAAAAATGTTTAAACGTGTTAATTATTAAACCAATATTGATTCATATTGGATGAAGCATTAACGGGTGGAGTTTGGAGGAGGAAAATTGGCAAATGTATTTAATGTCGAAAGAGTGCTCGCCACATATCAATATTCATCAGGTCTAACCACTAATAATCATAAAAGTAGCAGGACAGATTTATGGCTCCTGAAGGCAAGTCAGCGCAAAGGGACAAACTCAAATATTAGGATGAGAAGCACAAAAAAAACCCAGATTTTTTTCCCCCAGTTCATCACTGTGATTTTATGGACAAAATGGGGATTTGTTTATGAAAATCTGCAAAATCAGTGGGATTTTCTGTGTGTATATCAGACTGGGCTAGGAGAAGAGTATAATCAAAAGATCATAATCCCAATTGGAGTACGACTGCCTTCATGTATTTGGTATCACTGAATGCAAGGAGTTAAATGTTGTTTGTGTTCCCTCTCTTTGGATATTTATTTGCAGAACCCTAAATGGATTATCTGAGAGTAGGAGAGGAGGAAATGCACCGTGTGCCACCTTTTGCTTTTGCAGGGTTAAAAGTGAAACTGGAGCTCAGGCAGTTTTATGAGGCAAATCAGTTATGTTGATTTTTGATTGTAAATATTCTTGTCTTAAAGGAGACCACCTTGCTCACAGAGTCTGTAGGATTTTTGTCTGAATTTTTTCTGTTGGGAGCTTTAGCCTTGATAATAGCCTGGGATCACAGCACAAGAGGACATGGCAAGTACTGGGGACTGAGACTGTCATTAACACAGGAAAACTTCTGAACATCCCCAGTCTTGTTCAGCTCTAAACACAATGTCCATCCAAACCCTTCGAGGAGGAGTCATAGGAACTGTTTCTGGACATTACTGGCATGGTCTTCTGGCTCTGCTTATTTTTTCCCTCCTCACCTAGATTTTTCTTTGGTTTATCTCAAAGTGAAGAGAGATACCAATTCGAGGAGGAGCAATTTGGGATATTGTCACAATACATGTGAATTCAGCAGCATTTTGCAGCATTCTAGCATTGTGCTATGCTAGAGTCTGAAAGAATTGCAGAGTTCATTACATTTAAACCATTTTCTTTAAGAAGAGTGTCTCCCTTTTTGGTCTTTAAAAAAACACATCACGAGGTTCAAGTGACTGTATTCAAGGACAGCAGTTTAAATTTGTTCAGTCTCCAAGGCAAAAAATAGATTTGTTTTCTTAACAGCCACCTTTGCAAATGCAGCATGGTACCAGCATTAACAGGTGCTCCTTGTCTTGCATGCCAAATTCATTTAATACTTTTTATTGCTGTGTTCCTCCTCAAGCCTAATAGAAATTAGACGCATAAACTTATAGAGACTCTTTCTTCTGAGTAGGGGGAAACATATGACTGGGGACCATCATATCGAGGAAGGATAGAGAAAGAATTTCTCTTCCTACTGGAACTTGTTCTCAGTGTCACAGTGGCACCTGACTGAGCTACTGCTGTAATTCACTACAGATGCGTAAGCACATAAGCTGTTTGCACAATGATATGAAAAAGCTGGATTGTGAGAAAAGAGATCAGATGAGTAGCATATGGCCACGCAATGGACTAAATGCAGCCCTGGAAAGCAGGATCTCTTAGGTCCCCTCCTTTATTCACTAGCTCCTAGTGGCTTCAGAAGATAAGTGGGATTTCTTTTTTTCTCCCTACAGAATATATGCCGGTATAACAGCAAATGTCAACCTTTTTCTTTGGGACAACATGTTCAAAGGCCAAAACCTTTAACATCTGGCAGCTGTAGTATTCTGTTAACAACGGCTTTATTGTCAATGTTTATCCGCTGGAGAAATACTTCTGAGCCTGTACATAGAGATGATATACTAAATTGTGCATTTAATTTCCACTTACTTTGCCATTCAACATACATTAAATAATATTTGATCATTAAAAACATGTTTATGGACTCTAATATTGCTATCAGTCATATGTGACTAATATATAGTAAAGTGCATTTTGTCATGATCGGTTGATTTCAGAATAATTTGTCAATTTGGCAGTTGTTAATCTCGGGTTCTTTTTGGTTCTCTCCTAATGCAGCTCCATCAGATGTCTGTCCTGCTATGATCATCCTTGTACAGTGCCCTTGGATAAAAGAAGGAATGGAGTGATGTAGCCATGAAAGGACCCAGGATATGGGTGAAACTAAAGCCCTAAGTGTCACAGGGTTCGCTGAAAGCATCTGCAGAGTAAGGAAGATTTTAGCATGAAGATTGGTGCCAATCACGTCTCCAGTGTCCAGCTGGAAAACATAGCATTCCTCAATCAAAGCAGAGCCAAAATTAACTTTAAAAGCTACATTGTTAGCCTGATTTCCTAACAAATTTATGCTGTTTGTTTGAATGTGCAGATATGCACAAGAACACACATATCTCTCTCTTCCACAACATATCCCCTTATCCAATAACTTTTGAGCTAATTGACCAGTCTCTCTAAAATATGATATAGAGATAACAAAAATAATAAGTTCTCACAAGTTTCATGAAAAAGCTACTTCTGTTGGAGTTTGTAATTAACCACACACCCAGGAATTCAACCGCAGGATACATATTCATGGAAAATGAACTTCATTTCCACCGATCACAGAACTAGCTGGCATCGTGATGGGATGTTCTCCCACTGGAAAACATCAATTTGTCTGAATCAAAACATACTACTGGAACAAACACTTGTTGCAGTAAAATTTCATTTGAAGACAGCTGTTTAGACTGCCGTAACAGAACATTTTGATTTTATTTTTCCTTCTCCCAAAAGTATGCTATCCTTCTCATATATTAAAAAAGTGTGTGAAGAAAAAATCTGTTGGCTCATAAGAAATATTTTCTTCAGAATTTTCCAGTCATGGAAAATGTTGATTTCTGAATAAAATTTAGAAAGAGGAAAAGATTGAACTGTTTGCACAGAAACAAAAATTTCAAGTTTGGACCAGAGCATTAAAAGATTCTTTCAGTATGAAAGGACGAGTTAATTAGCAATTGCATCCAAAGAAACTTTTCTGTTAAAAGATCTCTCCTATACCAAACTATACTGTCTGGAGCAATGAGCAAATAAGTCTTCATCAATTATGTAGTGCCTGCACCCAGATGATGTAGCCAGCCATTTATAGCCATTTAACATAAGCAGTGAGAAGACTTGGCGTTCAGGCAGAAAGAGCCAGCTGGAACATCTCTCCTTGCCACTGTCTTTGGCTACCTAAAACCCACATCCCACCGCCGAGCCATCAGCCTTTCTGGTAACCACTGATGCAAAGTTCCTCCTGCTGATGTGAGGAGGATCTCTCTTACTTTACCCTGGTCTTCCTTGAGTCTCATCTTTATCTCATTGCCATTATTTCAACATTTCCCGGCTCCTGGATCAGTGCCTTGTCTTGTCTAACAAAACCAAGCCAGTTGTCCCAAAATATTAGAAAGGAGTCACCTAGCATTGCTGCAGATGCATGGGGACCATTCAGAGTGAGACTTCAACACTGAAGCCCAAGTCACACATCTTCACCTGGTGTTTAGGCAATCTGCAGTGGAACAGGCCAATGGCATACAAACACTCAAAGAAGAGGTGGGTTTGCTCAGATTAGGACTATACAATTGGGATCTCTGTGCCTCTGTTTCCCCTGTCTGTGTGGTTTGGTGACGATAACTTCTTTTGCCTAGCTCCTCTGTTGAGACTGTGTGTGTACTCTTTAGATACGGACTGTATTAAAGCCTGGACAGCAGTTAGTACAGTGACAACTTGATCCCAGCTGAACTCTCCAGGTAATGCAAAAATATATCCCAACAGGCACCACTTAGCGTGGTGTATTCACTCATGATCTGGAATGTAAGGACATGGGACACCCTTTGCAAATACATCTGTTTTCTGGGACTAAAAGCAGCCACATTACACGAGCTGCAATTAGGAGGTCACAGAGATGCTGTCACTGATGGCTTCCCAGCTGCCTTTGGAAAATGTTCTCAACGTATAGCTAATAAGTAGGTTTCTTTGATGGCACTCTGATAGCTAGGGACAGCAGGAGAAAAACAAGCAGAAGATCCAACTCGGCACTATTATTCCTTTTGACTTTGCCTAGCAAATGATTCTGAAGTGCTCAATACAATAACTCCCCCTTTTAAGCATAGGTTTTCCACTCCTCTTCCTTTGTAAGGGTCTAATTTTAAGGGAGCACTTTGGGATTTTAATAACAGAAATATATACTTTCCCCACAGGTCTTTAATCTCTCGATGTTTATCCCATCAATTGCGTCTCTGGTGAGCCTTTATCCTAGGATGTTTGTCTATTAAATTAACAGTATTTCAGAAGAAGAGGAGCCATTTACAAGCAGTAAATCACAAGGCAGTGGCACTCACTTAGCTCTCTCGCTGTTACATCACTCAGTATATTATACACTGTTCTATATGCTCAGTATATCAGTGAGTTCTTCATCCTCCCTGCCACCCCCGTCCTCCACCTCCACGCTGCCTGCAAAACACGGAAACCCTTCAGAGTCAGGCGAACCGAGAGAGAAAGAGAGAGATGAGATTTGTGCAAGCAGGGAACTGGGAAGTTTGGATGGCCCTGCTGGTTTTCCTAGAATCATAGAATAACAGAATGCCACAGGCTGGAAGGGATCTCTAGAGGTCATCTAGTCCAACCCCCTGCACACGCAGGGTCACCTAGAGCTCATGGCACAGGGCTGCATCCAAGCGGGTCTTGAAGATCTCCAGAGACGGACACTCCACAACCTCTCTGGGCAGCCTGTGCCAGGGCTCTGTCACCCTCAGTGTCAGGAAATCTTTCCTTAAGTTCCTGTGGAACTTTTGGTGCTTCAGTGTGTGGCCATTCCCTCTAGTTCTGTCAGTGGCCACTACTGAAAAGAGGCCAGCCCCATCCTCCTCACTGCCTCCCTTGAGGTACTTATAGAGGACTTTGGCTTGGGTTGCCTATAAAACAAGGGTAGAGCCGAGCTCTGCATAACTGAATGTTGCAAAGTTCTCTAAAAGGACTAATCGTGCCCAGCAAAACCTTAGTGCCGAGGAGAAGGCAGTAAAGCCAGTGCAGCCCACGGACCACTGAAACGAAACCATCCTGGGGTGGGAGGCAGCCCACACTCAGCAATGTAGAGCAAAGCATCACGCTGCTGCAGGACTGGAAAAAGATACCTGTGTTGCATGGTGGAAGAATGGAATAGTTGGAAAAGGAAACAATCAAAAAAGAAAATTCTGTTTGTAAGCTCCAAAATCTAATACTTTCATTTCTTTTCCTTTCTCCCTCTGTAAATCATCATTTTAAAAAATAAAATAAAATAAAACAAGGGAAAAATAAAACAACAAAAAAAGGAATCCAGACAGAAATCTCTTGTTCTTCTGCTAAAGGCTGCCTTCTCTATATCTAGTTCTCACTGACTGATTTCATATTGATCGTGATTTCACAAATTTGGAAGCCAAAAGGCCTCAGCGAAGCACCTCAGTCCATCTCCTCTCTTGGACGGGACATTCAGCTTTCTCTAATTAACTACATGTTAAGCAAAATTTAAGTACTGCTAATAATCCATTCCAATTCTCTGAAGACTAGACTGTTACATGCTACTGACAATGACTAAAGGACATTGAGATGGTCCCCATACTTGAAGTTATCAGATGTAAAGAGAAATGGTAAGAGCAAAGAGATAATTTTTGCTTGCTGGAGAGGGAATCCAAACTGCAGAGCACATTTGCAATGGACTTGATCCCATTTGGAGCAAGACTCACAACGCCTTTCAGCAGTGCCCAGAGCTGTTTAGGTTGAGGGCTCCCCAGTTCTAGGCTCCAAGTCTGGGACTGGAGATGCAGCCTCGATTCCTGTGCCCTAGGCCCTTTCCCCGGCCACCTATTTCTAAAATTAGCCTCCGTTTTATCTATTTGTTTGTCTCTCTTTTTCTCCTGCATTTTGAAATTCTGCTTAGGATCAAATAAATCTTCGTTATGGAAATATTTTTGCAACTGTATATATTCAAGAGATGTTTAGACTTGTTTTAACAGCCTTTTTTTTTTTTTGGAAGAAAGTTTGTCTCAGTCTTTGTGAATGACTTTCTTCCATGGATCTTGATAACCTCCAGTAGGATATATTGGAAGTGCTGCTCTGTCCAATAGCTTCGCTTCCAGAGTGGTCTCCAGTTTTGTGACTGCAAATAGCTGTGGCTACCTTTGCCTGTGCTTAACTGCAACAGGATTCGTTCCTCCAATTCTTAAGATCCTCCTTTGCAGACAAAAGCAGATTGCTGCATACTGATGTGTCCTGTGCTAAAAAAAAAAAAAACCCTTCATAACAAGCAATAAGAAGTGATTCTCTGCAAAGACTCATAATTTTTTTCACTCACAAAACTGGAGAACCAGATGATGCTGGGATCACTAAGCAATATGATCAGCAGAAGAAAGACTACCTGTTGGTTAGGCCTCCTGATTAAGTTCTGGCTCTGCCAAAGGGCCCATGTGTAACTCATTGATTAATACAGCGATCTTTCAAGCTGGACTATGTTTAGAATTAGAAAATGTAAGACTGCAAAGGAATACAAGGGGCATTTCAAAGCTAGAACATTGCTCCAAGGGAAGGTCAACCATACCAGTGTTATACCCTAAGGACGTTCTCAGCCTGCTCTTTAAATTCTCCATCGATAGATTCCACCATCCTCCTGGACTATTTTTTCCAGCACTTCACTCTCCATAGTGTTAGAAAACTAATCTAAATATCATTTACAATTTAAGACAACCTTCAAAGCACTCCAAAAATAAACTGCCTCATGTTTAAGAAGAGCAGAGACAACTTCAGATCCTGGATGTTATGATGGTACCAGCTGTTAGCACATACAAAGCTTGCAGGGGCCTCAGTACTTTTCCTAAATTTTTAGAAAAAGGTTTTCCCAGGAAACTGAGCTAGTGCTTTTCCGTGCTCTAACATCTGTGTTTGCTGGAGACCAGCTCGGTTACTGGCATCCCACGAATCCGTCAATAGGAGGCAAAATCATTAAGAAACCAGCAGAGATCACTTTAAAATGCAAACAAAGCAGAACAGTGAGACACTTAAGGCCACATCCTAAACTGTTGTAAATCAGTGAAACTCATGTATTTCAAGCAAACTATGCCAATTTTCTCCATCTGAGGATTCGGTTCTTCATCATTAACTCCTGCAGCATTACACAGCCAGGTTTTGGAGGCTTCAAATGACTTTCTGTTTTGAGTTTACAGCTGTTCCAGCAAGGCCTTTAGTTTATGCCGTTAATTTATCATTAGCCTATGTAAACAGAAAGAATAAACCAAAACTGGATGGGAAAAAAAAAGGAAACCCAAGCAAATGCATTCACCTTTTTTCCACTTCAGACAGATTTTGGGTAAGAGGCATTGCTAAAGTGGAGACCTACTGGGACATGTTTCCTAGTTAGGATAAAGATGTTTTTTGAGATCTAAGGCATGGAAAACCCTGTTTCTGATTAAAAAAAAAAAAGAAAGAAATGACTCCAACTCCTACCCAGGAGCGTTCTTTTTCATTAGAAGAATATTTCTCTCTTTGTTTCTCTGTTTTCCAATCATTTCTGACTCCACCTGGAATCAGATGCAGATATCCTGAAATATCACCAAAAAGCTACTTCCTACTGCATTTCTGAAGCAAAAGTAAGCAGAAAACAACAAAAATGTCAGGGAGAAAACCTGCTGTCCTAATACCGTCTGTCCAGTTTGGCAGATGAACAGAGGCTCAACAGTGTGAAAAACATTTTGTGGTTTACAAGTAGGAATGTGTGAGTCCTTTACCTGACCAGAACCTTTGTGTCATTTTGTTCCCAACTGTGAACATCACCTTTTAGTTGAGCCTGAACAACTTGTACCTTCATACTTGAGGATACCTAGAAAGCAAAAGTTTACTTCTCATGGAGAAACTAAAGGTTCTTTTTTTGGGGAAAAAAAAAAAAAAAGAATATCCATCACTCCAGTTTTACAGAAGGAGAAATAAAAAAGAGAAAGTTTTTACCTTTTCCCCAAAATGACCTGTCTAAACCTATCTAATTAATAGTTTAGTCGTTTCCAACTTTAGTCACTTAATCTATCCTCAGATTTGCCCATCAGACAGATTTCCCACAGAAGAGGGATGAATGAAAACACAGGAACTTGGCTGGTAGGACTTGCAGAAGCTCCTGCCCATGTGAGTTACAGTGAGATAAACGGGCCTGGAGTTTTGCACTACTTTGCACTTAACCATTTCTGAGAATCCATATGAACATTTTTTTTTTTTTTGCCAAATAATGCTTTTTGTAAACATGACCTTCAATGCCATAGCCAGGGTCACACCGAAAGCATAGAATAGTTAAACCTCAGGGTACCCAGATCAGCGATGATGTATCCTGAGATGTTTTCCACTGATCTTATTCCTGGTAACAACACACATTCAAAATAAGATCCTCCTTGGCTGAAAACCAGCTAGGACTGAAATGTCTGCTATCAGTAATGGACTCAGAAATCTCCCAACAAAAGCTAATGAAAGATGCAGCTCTTCTGCCCTTACCCTTTTTGGGGTTTATCTTTAACTTTTCTATGGCTTCATTGCATGACATGTGTCCCCGGAACAGCAGTGAATTATTCCACTCCTGGCTCTTGCCCTGTTGTCTCCAATACATATATGTATTACATATTTTTGTATATATATATATATATGTATATACAATGTCTCCAATATATAGCTTTATCAGACTGATAAATCAATACTGCTTTCCAGTTGGGGTAGCATATATTTCTTTCCATAAATACACTTGAAATTTACTTGTGCAGGTGACAATGTCCCTCTATATTTTAATATGCATGCAGAGGCACATATAGACTGTTGTCTGTGAGTCTCCATCCATATTTCTTTTCAGACAAGCATTTTCCTAAGTACTATGTCAGGGAATTTGTCCTCTCACAAAGCTCGATGACTGATACTCTGTGCTGCAGCAGACTCATCACACTGACTGCATGGGGAGAGCAGCAATCCTGGCCCGGGTGCTCCTGAACGTGAGGAGAACTGCTGTATCGGATTTATAGCACCAAGAAATGAAATAAATTGGGTCTTCTTTGGACTTGCCCCTCTCAGGGATTCTAGTTGCAAAATAATACTAGAGAACTGTCAACTATCAGCACACCAGGACAAAAAGAAGGGAAAAGAATGAGCTTGATGTGGCTAAAAGCTCCCCCAAGGACATGAGAAAACATGCTCTTATCCTGGATGTTTTCTGTTTTATACTATTATTGCATGGAATTAACATAACAATAATCAATTGCTTCCAGTTTGGGAGTTTTACGGTGATCCTACATTTAAACATGCTGGAGGCAGACAGAGACAGCCTCGTATCTGAGATAATAAGGAAAACAAAAACTCACCATGCTCTTCCTGGAGAAATACCCCAGGTCTAAGATGAACTTTTACCAGTGTACCCAGATCAGGAAAATTACCCTGGAAATCCAGGGAGACATCCTCTATGGGTTTTCCATATTTCTAGCCATCACATATATCTAAAACATGATATCGGACAGCCTAACTTCATAATATTCTGCCTCTTCTACTTTTAGGTCATGAAAAAAATTAAATAAGTGAGGAACAAGCATGAAGCTGTAAATCAAAAATTACTGCTAGTTGTAAGAATATTCCTGTTAATGATTATAATATAACTCCATTTAGGAGCCCTGCCAGGGACTTTATTTTAGGTCCTGTTCAAGGTGAGGAAGCAGGTGGCAAAATTATTTTCCAACTCAACAAATTTCCCCATTCCCTGTTTGCAGCACACGTCAACCTGGCCCTTTGATCTGGTACATGATACTCTGCTTCCCTGGAGAATATGGGGCCAGATGCTCTAACACAAAATATCTCCATTAAATGTCTATTGCTTTCCATGGGGCATCACAAAAGTAAATTGGCTGAAGGCCTTGCTCCTGAGAGCCACTGATGTGAATATAGACTTGTAGGTTTTGCAGGGTGCACTTTTATCTGCTTGTCATAAATACATGCTTACCTTGCTCCTGTGTTCATGAGGACATGTATTCTCTTGCATGTGCATTAAAAATAGGAGCTTTACCTTGAAAGCAAAGCTAATGAGGAGAAACAATAACCAGGCTGGCTGGACAGTCAGACAGAACAACCTGTATTTGGGCATATATATTTGATTTCTAACAGCCTGTGTTTGATTGCTTACATATACTTATTGCTTACATTGACTGCTTACATTTACTGAGTGCACTGAATTGCCATGCGTATATGTATATGAATATGAATATATTCAAAACACATGTGTATGGATTACTTTTGTATATTTAATGTGACCTTAATATTTACACAGTTTTCTAAGGGCAGGCTGTGCTGCGTTGGCTTGGTGCCAGATTCTCCGTATTCTTTCATCAACTTGAGCACAGATTTACTGGTATCTTTCAAGTGAGCATTTAGCTAACCCCTTCCCTGGCGAGTTTGTTTTGCTGTTGTATTTTTATCCACCCAGGGAACACTTGCCAGCAGTGGGGCTTTGGTAATGGCAATTTATTGGAAAGGTGGACATGGTCACTGGGATGATGCCGGTGCCCTCCGTCCTTGGGCAGAAAAGTGACTGCAACGGGGGGTTGTGGTGCCAGTCTGGGTCTGCTGGGGACCCGTGCGGGGCGATGGCACGATCACGGCCACCCGCTCGCCCTGTGTGCGCGGGAACGCACTTCCCTCTAGTGGGCAAAGGCTCTGCAGAGCCGGGGATTTTCCTGCGGCTGCAAGAGGTTTTCTTTAGCACAGGGTTGCAGATCTCTTTTGGAGCTGGAGATCGTGGGTTAGAGCCTGAACGGGCACACTGGAGCCTTCGTGCTATGTGTGACTCCATCTGAGGAAAGCGAGGCTGGAGCATCCGCGCTGGGTGCTGCCAGCGTGTGACACCCCAGGGCGCCGCATCGGAGACCTCGCGGGGACGGTGTCAGCTGAGACGTGTCCTCCTTCCTGCCGCGAAACGCCCCGTGCAGGAGAGCTGCCCCTCAAACAGCGAATACCTCCTTTCCTCAAATCAGGCCCAGAAAGGTGAATTCTCAAAATATCATTTGGACAGAGAATTCTGAGATATTTTTGATCTAGAAAGATCAAAACAGGCTTATTGAAAAATTCCATTTGATAATGTCAAAATGTTTCGTTTTGAAATGTCAAAACACTGCAATCTAAATGTTTAATCAAGTAGCACGTATGTGTTGCATATTGCCATTATTTCAATACAATTTTAGGGTTTTTTTTCCTCATGTTTTCCTTAAACTGAAGCAATTCAAATAAGAGGGCAAAATGTCAAATGAAAAGATTTTATTTTGATTGCCAATTGTTTCAGTATTTTGCTGTTCATATTTTTAAGTGGTTTCGTGCTTGAAAACATTTTTCAAATACTTTTTAATCAAATTGTCCTTTCAAAATAAATGTTTTTAACCATGTTCCTTTATGCACAGCGCTGTTCCTCCTTTCTTCTCAACTTGGTTGTGCCTTTTTAGCTGCGTTGAATTAAAATCCTGTGTTTCCTGGCTCACAAATTACTAGGCTTGATAGGCCATCATGTTTGGAAGATTTAATCAGGAGGCGAAGAGTCCTCCTTCACCCAGTGCCTTTGCTCTTTCGGATGGAGGGAGGTGGGAGTAATGAATGCTGATTGAACCCTGTGCTGGGAATGAATGAAGAAGGAGGAAAAAAAAAAAAAGGCCCCATCACTCTTGTGTGATTCAATTACCTCTGAGAACTTTTATTCTCTTGGGGATTTATTCATACGTTCATGATGAATTCAATTTGCGAGGGAATGTAACGGGCACCGACGAGGCACGGGCGCTGCTCGAGGACGCGGTGGTGGAAGGGAGCCAGGGAGAACCCGGCCGATGTCCTTGGGGCCAAGGTGACACGAGCGGCTCAAGAAGGGGAAGGGGCTGCGAGGGGCCTGGCCATGGGGACGAGGCGAAGGGACATGGCAGAGACCATGGGCTGCCCACGGGCACGTGTAAAACAGGAGGGAAGGAGAAGCCCTGGGAATTTAACTGCAGCAAACACTGCCATTTTCGGACGCTTATTTTAATCTCCACAATGCAAAGCCTGGTCAAAATATTGTCAGATTGGTGTCAAATGTTGTTACAAATCAACATATAATCCTGGCCTCGAGAGGAAAGAATGAGCAGGGAGACAGGTCCTAATACCTTAATTTAGCAAATAAGACAGGGCTTCCTAAAAATCTTTATTTTTAAGAAGGATGACTGATGCATTTGAAGTTCCTTGCTCTGGTTATTTAAATAGAAACAGAGAGAGGACTGGTTGAAATATTCTGAATTTTGTTCCTTTTCCCTTCCCCCCTAAATAGCGATTTTTTTTCCAAATTAGATTTAGCACAATGTTAAAAGCATTTTATTTGTGTTAATAATTATTTCTTTAGTGTCTCAGATGAAAACTGCCAACACTCCTTAATAATAGTCAACAGTTTTGTCTTACTAGCTCAGTCGCAGAAGTACTTTTCATCACAATCAACCTCCAAACACAATCACTGGGAAATTCTCCATTCCACTTGGCTCGAGTAGGGAGAGCTATTTCCCTGAAATTTTGACATTTGTTTTTGTTACACATCAAAATGCAAATTCCAAATTTCCCTCAGATCCGAAATGTCAAAATATTACTTGCAAGCATCACAAGGCTTGATTTTTATGAACATCTTCAACTCCAACAATGTCGAGCTATTACAATAAAAAGTGAACATAACGGGAGACATCAAATAATATTTGTTCATCTTCTCAGCATAAGCCATGTGTTTAAAGAACATGGCTTGAATAAAATGATCAAAATGAACGTTTTTAGCTCAGCAAAAAGAAATGCCCCCTTTAACAAAATGAAAATATGTTTTCTTCTGCTAAGAATGTAATGGAAACTGATGCACTAAGGTGACATGCCTTTGTTTAAGAAGAACTGTATTTTTATTTCAACGCTACAGTGAAAAAGTATTCTTTATAATTATGGACCAAGTTTCTTGGTCCATAATTCTCTTTCAGTGACTATGGTTTCTTCCCCTTCCCTAATTTTTAACTGAATTCAGTCATAGCAACAATTGACTCACAAAGACAGATAATAAAATATTTATAGATCTCTTCTCTGGGAAACAGGTTGGTCTGGGAAGTAGAGACCAAGGTGATGAACAGAGATGACAAGATAGTGAGCTGTGCGAGGACCACAGCACACAGAGAGGAAAATGAAACAGGGAAACTTGGAATTGAACTGAATTCTCTTAAAAACATGATGTTTACACAGAGGGAAAGTAGGAGTTTAAGGATATGGATAAAAGAAGAATATTGAGCTGAAGGAGCTCCATTTGAGGGATAGCTCACAGGATAGCACAGAAAGGTCTTAAGAAGCTGGTGGTGGAATGAAGCAGCTCAGTTCTGCAAAGAATATCTGCATTTTTAAATGTGTCTTAGTCCAAAATGGTTTGTATTAATAATATTCCTCAAATTGGAAAAGTTTTCAAAACTCTAACAACAAAGCGATATGATGAAAATCTTGAAAGACATTATAGCATTATTGATCTTTTCCTGCTTTTTCCTGGGCCAGGTCCTCTTTCTAAACCAATATTTTAGCAAACCAACATGATCTCACCAAGGTTTTTGACTTAATCCAAGATGCCTTGTCCAGCCAACAGTAGGTCCCTTAAGGTTCTTCTGGTTGGATCTACTGATCATTAGTGAAGGACCTTCTGGCCAAGCAGTAAAATTAAACGGTAAAATCCGTGGGGACAGACACTTTGCAGTACCAAAGAGAGCTGTGGGCTGGCCTCCCCACACAGATCCACTCTCTCTTTCGGATGAGGAAAAATTTGAGCCATTTTCTTCATCTCCTCTTCAGGAGAGCATCACAGTTACCTCCCTGGCACAGGCTTAGACCTCCAGAGGCCATTGGGGAGACCAGGGAGCACCTTGCTCCCTGCAGGGAAGCACATTTCCACGTCCCGTGACTCGAGCGACCAGTTCAAGGTGAAAATGAAAGAGGGGAGGATGGCGGTGCAGGCTGGAGGAAAGGCCACAGAGGAACCAGCATGAAAGGCATGAAGAATTTCCTACAGAGCAAAAGGGAGAAGATGAAAAGAAGAAAAAATATGTCAGGCAGATTGGATTCAGTGCAAAAAGGGAGGAAAAAATACCTGCCAACTTCCCAAGTTGACACATAGATGCCTCCAATGCCGGAGACCGGTGCTGCGGAGGTCACAGCCCACCCTGGGGTGCCTGGCTGCTGCTGGCTGAGTCACGCTCTTCTTGAACTGGTCTCCAGAAAAGCAGCCACTGGCCTTTATTAGCCTTTCAAATGCAGACAGAGGAGTTTGATACCAGTAAGGTCTTACCCTTTCTTTTTTTTTTTTTTTTTTCATTTCAAATAGGAAAAACGTCTTTGAAAGGCAAAAGAACCCTATTTTTTTACCACTATTATTACTGCTATTATGATGCCTTTTTTTTCCAGAAGATGGTGATTATTATTAATATTATTATTATTATTTGCAAATACAGCTGCCAAGGGAGAATCTGAGCAGTCCGCGCAGAACTGCAGATGAAAGTAATGGGCTTCCTGAGGACTTTATTTACATTACTGAACACGGGAAGAGCACAGAGAGAGAAAGGAGAGACGTGCTCACATATGGAAAGGACAGATCCCTCGTCTACCCCTTCAGTGCTGGGGAGCAGACTGCCAGCTCACCCGTGGGGCAGCCCCACTCGGGGCTCTTCCCTGCTCTGATGCCGGAGCAGAGCCTGGGTCCAGCCTGGGTTGGGTAGCAGCCACTCTTCAGCTTTTGTGCTTGGGTCGGGAGCAGGCTCCCCTCCTACAGGGTTTTAGGCCTGAATTTCAAAGTCTGCATCCTAGCTGCTGCTCTGGAGTGGCAGGACAGTTCCTTTTTTTTTTTTTTTTTCCATCTTTTCCTCTTTTAGAGACATGAAACTTTAAGAATGTTGCAGAATTTTCAAATCTCCACGTTGTTAAAAAGCCTTTTCGGTTCTCCTGACACTTCTGCAGACATCCAAAGACAGAGGAATTCACAGACTTCCCATCAGAACTTCTCTGAATACAGTTCACCATAATCCGGAATAAAGGTATTTTAATTTCAATTAAATTGTTTTCAGTTAGCTCTGTGAATTCCGTTTTGAATATCTGGATAGTGCCTGCAACAGGAGGTTTAAAAGCACTTCAGGAAATTTAATGAATTATGCTTGCTCAGAACAGAATCAGGAAGCCAAGTGTTGAAATTTATGTTCTTCTCATACAGAAGCCTTGATCTGGTTTGGTTAAAACTGTTTTTCAAAGATGTACTTCAATACTGTGTCAGTAGAAGGAATAGGACCAGGTGTCCTGTCCCTGTTCACCTTTTTTTTCCCCATAATCCAGAATCAAAAGCACTTCTGGATATAAAAGATATTTTATGTTGCAACATTATGTGCTCTTAAATTCTGCTGGATTATCCTCCAGCTTTTCCCTTGCCACAAACTGCTCTTCCTGCAGCTTTTCCCACCATCACAACAGTCGCAGCCAGCACAGGATGGAAAAAAATCAAAGACTGCTCTCCACCAAAACGCACTGAAATTCTCTAATGATATCCTGCCTTTGTAGGACGTGGCTCATCGCCCTGGAAATTCAGAGGCTGGCTGAAGATTTTAAGAAGAGCCGATGTCCGGCAGAGCCACCCGCAGGCACCAGCCTTATGCTGCAGCAGGAGCGGGATTTGGCTCATTCCCACCTTGCTGCTGCTGCCTGCACCGGGGACCGTGTCCAGATGGCGGGTCCCTATCCGGGACCTCAAGGTGGTGGAAATACAAATACAAAATACCAAGTGCAAGGAGGGTGAATCCCTGGATGGATACTAAGGTCATGGTTCATCCCAGGAGCAAATCAGTCCAAACTTTGGAATTATAGAAAGGATAAGATCAGGACAGAAGGGTAGTATAGTCTGTGTGTTTAGATGATCTGCATGTCCATTTTATATATATACTATATATATTCCACTTTATATTGCTGTATATAGTATCACTATATACACACTCATATGTACATAAATATTTGGTATATATTTGCTTAATTTTGGTAGCACTTAAACACTCTAATCAGAGGTATGGGTGGGTCTCTTGATATAGTTAAAAAAATGCAGTTGGTCATGGGTTTTGTGCTAAAGATTTAGTCTAAAAGCAGACATCAAAACACTTGTTTTACTTCATAGAATGTGCGCTGTCTCTATTGCCATAGAGAAGTTTTTCTTCTGCTTTTATTTTCAGATGTTTCTAATATCATTTTTTGGGGGGGAAAAATAACAAACTGTCAAAAATGAAAATATTTTCAGTAGAGAGACAGTTTTTATGACTTATTTACATGAAACAAAAATATTATTCCCTTTAAGATTGCCAAAATTTCCATTTTCTTGCTTTGAAACAAAGCCTTCCAGATTTCCACTTTAAAATGATTTTTCTGCTACAAACAGAAAGTTTTTTAGAAACTACCTAAATCAAAGCACAGTATTTTAAAATTATTTAAATGTTTCATATTTTTTTCTTCTTTTTTCCCCCAGAGCTCAATTTTACAAACATTTTCAAGACTCTGGCTGAGGATGAGACAGCGTTTTAGTAAGATGAATATGTTCAGAAGACAAGGAAACCATTTTCTCCTATACCGCTAAAGTGCTTAACTCTTTCTAACACTAAATGACTGATTAATCTTTCACCCACAGGAGAGGTTGGGGATATGCGGTTCCAATTGCCGATAACAAGGTGGTTGCCGCTGTCTGCTCCCATGTGATGGCAATAATAGAGTCCAGTTCCTGCTGTAATTGTTTTCCTTTGGCTAATTCTGTCCCATTACACCTAAATACACCAAATCTTGGATCTTTCCTTGGTGGTAGTGCTCACGGCTGCTGGATGCTCTATCTGAAGGCAGGAACATGTGCTCTGACCATCGGTCCCTCTGAATGAAAATGTCAAGGCTTCCCTGCCCTCCAAGGGCCAACGCTGTCAACTGGTGACTCCTATTTCCCAGCAAAGATCTTCCTTCATTAACACCTGCCCTCACTATAGTCCTTCTGCACTTGCAGCTTCCTCCTCAGCTGCTGGATGTTTAACCCGTGTCTGTTGGAGAGTATTGCCTTGTCAGCAAGAACCGGTTATTGCAATCGAAACACGGGGATTTGTTAAACTGCAGCGATAACCCTGTAATTCATCCTTCGCAATTTCCCTAAACTGGACAGTAGGCCAATACCTGCGTGTTGCCTGTTCAACCCTTTCACATGAACTGGCTGTTTATTCCCAAAGTTTAACAGAAAACAATTTATAGAGCCTGCAGCCTTCTATGCAGCTAAAACGTTCCAGGCAAAGAATGCGTTTGCCACATCTATGGGTGAGTTAATTTACAATTTAGGATCCCGGGAAGGACAAAACATTGAGCAGAGCTGTGCCCTGTCAGTCAGCCTCGCAGAACGAGCTCCCTTATAAGAGTGCCCTCAAGAGATGGTTTAAGTGCTTTCAATATCAATAGGCCACGTTCGTTTCTCACTTGTGTCAGCCCCTGCATTGGCATCGAAGGAATCGTTCTTGATTTACACCTGTGTAAGGGAAATCAGACTCATAAAGTGCAGATGTTCCCTCTGTCATGTCCCAGTAACTGCTGCAAGTTTTGTAATGAGAGGTTTCCTCTGCCCAATGCACCCGCAAAACCAAGTCATGCTCCTCTCTTTGGTACCGTGCAGAGATCCAGGGCACTTAATGCCCAGCATTGCCCTCCAGTGCAGGTCAGACCTGGGATTTCCCTCCCTTGCCCAAGCACAGGCCATACTACTACTTTGCAAAACGGCATATCATTATTTATACACAAACCTCTTTCACTCTAGAAGAAATGGCTGCAATTTCCATCTGCGGGATGTGGCCACCCAGGGCAGGGGATAAATACTCTGTTTCTCAAATTCGCACCTTTGCTGGAGTTCTTGTGCAGAGCTCAGATTAAGACACAGGTCCTGCAGCCCTGGCCTGGCAAATCATCCTGCCTTCGTGCCTCCTGCAAACTGTGAGGTACCCGACAGACTCCTTTGCTGTTTGATTTGTTCTAAGCCCAGGGAGAGAGCGAAAAGATTTACAAAAGCCTTTTCTCCACCTCCACCTCTAGTCCCACCAGAGAAGAAGCACTCAGAGCCACAGCCTTGCACTCTGAGATGGCTAATGAATGCGTTTTCAGTAGATAATTATAGGGACTGGGATATTAAAAGCACTTAAAACATCTCATTCTTTTAATTCATTAATTATATTGCAATTACACATTTCTCAGGCACTCTCTGGCATTTTGGAAATCAGCCATTCTTGAGAGAAAAAGAAAGACGTGGACTAGTGAAAGGGGAGGGAGGAGATACGATGGAAGGAGTGATGGGAAAAAACAGCTCTCTGACAAGACTAAATACGTTTACACAACAGTTTGAACTGGAAACCAGCTCAGCTAAAAGCCCATTCCACCAGCCCAAGCTCCAGTGATACCTGGTAGCATTGTACCAATATAATTCTGCTACAAATAGCAAGAATTTTATTATTATTATAGACATACTCCTGCAGATGTTTACTTAGTATGAATTTATTTCCCCTCCTTACATAAAAGTTCCAGCTCTATGTACTGGAGGAGCTTTTTTGGATACTGCTATATAATCTTACTAACTAGGCCATGTAGGCTGCTGTATGGACTAGATGTCTTCCACTTATGGAGATCTTCAAAGATCATGGCAAAAAGTAAAGAAGGATGACTTGAGAAGAGGCGAATTCCCCTTCAAAGTCTTCATTCCCCTACACAAAAGATGCAATCTGATGAAAAAATCATCCCAGAGCAATCCTGGTGCTTTTCAGCAGACTGAGCACTTCCTTGGTGCCATTATTAAGAATAGTAATTGTTATTCCCTCTGCAATTGGCATTGCTTGTGCTACATGTTTAAAAATATCTTGTCTGCCACCACGCAGACTCTCGGTGTAACGTATGAAGCCTCAGTCTCAAAGGATGAGGCAATTAATGATGTGCTAAGGACCGTCCTGTCCCCTCGGAGAAGCATGGTCCCCTGTGATGCTCTCCTCAGGGATGCAGGTCTGTGCTGAAGCCCTATCAAGTCCCAACAGCATCGTCTCCTCTCTTGTGTCAGTGGGCTCCACTGTGCACAGTGCAGCTGCAGTCTCGAGATGTGTCCTAGATTTTGTTGCACTAAATTCTGGGTTTGAACTCCTCAGTTTTCACTAACACTCTCAGCATGTCCTCAGTGTGGGCAGGCTGGAGGCCAGGAGAGCAGAGAGCAATGAAAACCACCCCTTGCATAACCACACTGGTACCTCCTGTGTGAACTCAGGGCCAAAACCCAGGGAAGATCTGGGCTCTCCATCCCACCAGGAA
Organism: Crypturellus undulatus; assembly: GCA_013389825.1. Classification (NCBI taxonomy): domain Eukaryota; kingdom Metazoa; phylum Chordata; class Aves; order Tinamiformes; family Tinamidae; genus Crypturellus; species Crypturellus undulatus. The sequence continues at coordinate 19,401 of VWPW01030214.1, read as the reverse complement.
TCCATGTGAACATGTCCCCTCCATGGGACAAGCAAGGCATAGCTTGTATGACTGGGATTAGCAGCAGAGGCATTGGCCCATGTGTCTTGATCCCTGAGAGGTTTGGTCAGGCTTGCTAATTTATATGAAAAAGCTAAAGAAAAAGCCCTTTTGTGTGCAGGTGTTCCAGGGAAGCCAGCAGTAAGCAGCATGCTCCGAGGATGTAAATGCACAGAACATGCTATGGTCCATAGGGTCTCTGGGGGCTGGTCACTGAACACAACGGGAATTTGCTCTCCTCATAATTCTGTTTTGCTTCATGTGGTTTTCAGAGAAAGGGAGAAATGCACCATGGAATTGAGAGACCAGGTTAGGTGAGGGCTGATCTTGTCTCTCTTTCTTTCTCTCCTGACCTCTTGGGGTGTTCAACTGCTCTCTGAATTGGCTAATTCTGTATTCACCAACCTTTCTGTTGGCTGTAGGGAAGGAAAGGAAAAAAAAGAAGTGGGAAAAAAAATAGAAGAAAAGAAAACCATGATTGGAAAACCTGAATGCAGCAAGGAAGGGGGGAAAAAAAAGCTGTGCTTCTATATCATCTGCAAGAGGAGAAAAACAAAACCAGAAAATAAAAAAAGGTGTTGGGATTTACCAGCAACGAGGGCTTGGATCTATCATGATTCAAGACAATATCCCCTGCACATCTCACACTGCCTGTATTAAAGAGAAAGGTGCAGACATAGACGTGATGTGGGACACATGTGTTTAAGCAGAATGGCCTCTGCCTTTGAAACCAGATGAACCTCATCTTAAGGGTAAAAATATATACGTGCATATTTCCCAGGAATTAAAGCATTAGGACTCCTGTTAATTGCTATTTTGGTCTTATTAGAGAAAGAAACATCCACTAAGCATATTCAAGCAGCAAATGGGATTCATAACAATTTGTTTGAGTCTGAAGCCACTTGTACCTCCTCCTGGCGCCAAGCCAGCACCTATATTTAAACCAAGAGGCTGAGGGGAGCTGACATTGAGGCTGGTGCTGCGCTGGTGTGTTTATTTATAGGCAGCTCTGTGTCTATAGGGTTGCATGTGAGAGGGACCTCGGGGCCACGGGGGACGTGTGGCATCTTGGTGGGTGTCGGTGTGTCTGGGTTCACAACACCCATGTGTCCAGGAGCAGGGGCACACGCAGCATCGGCTCCCACCTGGCTGGGGAGAAGGTTGAGGAGGATGTTCGTGCATGGGCATCACATCCAAGCACCCGGGGACAGGGAGAGCAGCCGCAGGGAGGAAGGTCAAGCCCTGGAGCTCTGCCTTGGGGGCAGTGTGGTCCAAGCACAGGCCAGGTACCCAAACCCCTGCACTGCTACGTACGGATGCGCTGCCTGTGCTGCATCACCCCGCACCACTTGCATGGCTGATTCTTGCCCGAGTCACACTGCTGTTCTCTAGCAGATAGTCTGTTTTACTATTTTGTTTTCCTTTCTTTTTGTTACTACTCTTTTTTTCTCTTAATTTTCTTTTCTTTTTCTGAAGCTCAGGAGCCAGCGGGGCACCCTGCAGGACAGCAGGCCAGGCTCAAAGCTAGAGCCACGCAGTTGCCCCGTGAGCCATTTCATTAAGAAGATCCAGCCAGCTCAAAGCCTCGTCTCCAGCTTTGGGGTTCTGATTGCACTCAGAGATGGATATTTTTCATCAGCCATTTGGAGGCGGGTGGTTGAGCTCCATGGGAAGCTCAGGCAAAGACACGGAGACACAAAAGCCACGGAATCAATGGCAAGGGAAGGAGGAGCATCACTCCGATAAAACACATCTGCGTCCACGTCTGAACCAGGGTGACTTTCCAATCAAGGAAGCCCACAGCATCGACTGCAGTTTATGCAGGGGAGCATAAACTGGGATGGATCTGATGATATCAAACTGCTGGACTCATGTGACACCCTGTGGTGCCAACTCAAGGACTGGTCATGCAGGAGGAGCAGGGGGCTCCTGAGGAACCCCCGGGTGCAGAACAGGGCTGAGCACGGGGACTGGTGCCTTGTTGCCACCCCAAGGTCCTTTGAAGACAGGATGGGTTTGCATACACAGGTATTGGCTCTCTTTTCAGAGTCTTTTATTTCTCTAATGTTTTTAATTATTTTTTTTCCTCAGGCAACCAGAAAGCCTGAGGATCAACAAGTCTCTGTTCTCAGCAGTGTTCAGGCAAGCACCAGGGAGAGTTTCCATTTTTCTTCTTCCCTTTTCTTTTTTTTTCTTTCCTAGAGCCTTCAAACAGATGTATCTCTATCAAATTTGGTTAGTTTTTTTCTGACAAAAAAAATATTGCTCATTTTCTTTTTTTTTTCTTTTCCCCCATGGAAAATGCTGACAAGAAGATTATTTTTCAATTTTGCTGAAATATTCCAGAAGAGAGAGAGAGGAGAAAAAAAAAGAGAAGAAATTCACAGTACTTTCTTTTTACCTCAGTTAGTTAAAATCTGAACTGAAATCTGTCCTAAACAGAGTACAGAGACTACTAAAGCACTGGCATCCTCTGTCTCACTCATTTCCTGCACTGTGATATAACCAGTTTTATATGGGAAGAGGTAGAAATGTTTGAAGAAGGGAAAATTTGATGAGACTTGCATGAAAAATTAAAACTTGGATGCATAAAATTGCACTCATAAGAGACACGAGGATCTTGTCTTCCTTTTACCTCCAGCTTTGCTGTTGCTGAAATAGGTTTTATTTGAACACTCTTCGCAGCTGGAGCATGGGTGGGACCTCCCCAAGGCCCCCTATGGTAACGTGGGTGCCACGAGGAGAGGTTTATTTGTTAGGAGAGCATCAATGGGGAGATATGTGGCAATTCCTTAGATCCCTCCAGAGGGGCAGGGGGGCAGGCGGTGCCCCAAGGAGGATGCTCCATCCTGGCCCCTTCTGCTGAGCAAGAACTATGTAAATAAAGCGTAGAAACACTTTCGGTCCAGTCTTGAGGTGTTTAACTAGGTCTTATTCACGCTGTAAGAAGCTGCAGAATTACTAAGGAAGGAATTCCGTATCCAACCCAGAACAATTTAATCTTTCTTTATAATTTCTTCCAGAACGTCATGTTGTTTCTGCCAGAAAATCATGGAAGTTTTTACCAAGCTCTGTCCTGGCCATATCTACCTAATGCTAGCGACTCGCAAAGGTGAAAACAGCAGGTCACTTTGTAACTCAGCCGGTAGCTGCGCATTTAACTCCTCTAAGCTGTTTTAAAGAGTGAAGTCTCGGTGCTTTGTAACTCAGTTTCCCCATACAGAACTACAAGAGGAGGGGAAAAAAAGGCTTTTAAACACAGAGAGCCCTGGGGTGGCGAATAAATACATGTCAAACAGACATGGCCTGGAACATGAATGATTGTTATCATTGCAGATGCACAGACGCACCATTACTTTAAACCATTTTTAAATGCATGTAGCCTGTGGAAATGCAGCACGCTCACTAAAAGGAAGCAATGCTTCCAAAGGGGGTAATTCAACACCTCTAGAGTTATAATTGTTTCCTAATGCAACATCTTTATCCTATAACACAAATAAACACTTGCTGGTAATGGTGTGCTTTGTTAATTACAATGATTCTTAAAATCTGCCCTAAATATGCATTATATTACAGTGACAATAATATAAATGAGCATCAAGTGACATTCATATCACCTATTAATAGCTGGAGGGCTTGGGCAGGTGGGATTCTGGGATTTATGCAAATGGGGAATGTGTTCTTGTGTTATAATTTCAGTGGATCTCCTCTGTAAACTTGTGGTGTGCTGAATTAATGTCTACAGTACATTGCCTTTTTTTTGACAAAAAAGAAGAAGGCACTTACATATATTATAGGGAATAATGAATTATTATTATTCAAAATGTAGGTTTGTTGCACTTATTTGCATATAATGTTTAATTTTTAGAGAATATTTCATTCTAATGCATGCAAAAATGATCAAGAAACTCTCCAAATATGCTAATGTAAATTCTATTGCAACTACATTGCAGCCTTTATTTCTTGGACTTTATTGTAAACCATTAAAAAAAACCCTTCAACATTAGGATAATCTTTTAAAAATATAGCAACTGTTCTGATGTAAGTGCTGGGAGAAACTCCACACATCTCAAATTACTGAAAAGCCTTAAAAAAAACTATTGTTGTTGGGATCTGATAGAAAACCCACTGAATGCAAGGCAAAGACATCCAGGGCTGCAACTGGCTTTTCTTTTTTAAGGTATTTTGACATGTTCCTCATGTCAACATGTCTCGCCAACAAAATAACCTCCCTGATTCCCTGCTCGGCATCCCTTAGCATCCTCTTCCTCTAGCAGACCTGCCAGAGCCTCTGTGTTGTTAAGGCAAACACTATTAAATGCTCCCATTCCCTAAGTCCAAATAGCCCCTATCTCCCCTGTTCAGGTCATATCCAAGCAGCAGGGCTCTTGGCTTGGGTTTCCTCAAGGCTCTTCAAGCTGCTTCAGCATTATAACTGCACCATTCTGCACCCATTCTTCCTGTTCTCCTTTCTTACCCAAAATCTTATCAATTATAATCGTTGCAATTAAGTTCACTGTGGATTTACATACACATACACATATGCATGTATGTATATGTATGTGTGCATATGTATGCACATTCACCAAAGGAAAACTAAAATGAGCTTTGTCGGTCCCTATTTAAATGTCTTCTCCATTTTTTAGCTAGTATTCACTGGCTGGTCTCTGTTTTGAGAGCGTATCTTCAGACATCTGCTGAAAAGCTTTCTCTGTATGTAATTAAGGACATTATTTTACAGGATTCACATTTTTACAATCTGGCATCACTTCTGTACATGAAAGCTTTGCTACTTCCATCACTTCTTTATTGCATTACACTTGTTTAAGTTCAGGAGTGCTTATTCTGGGAATAATACTGATGGCCATTCTGCAGCCACAATTATTAAACTAGGGCCTATAAAAGGAGATGAGTTTTGGATTGCACTTATAAATGATATGTGGGTTTCTAATGCAGTTCAGTGGCTGGAAGCCCTACATTAGAGGGACTTTTACAAAACAAACAAACAAAAAACCCACAATCCTCACTCATACTCCAGACCCATAGTGAAGGCTAGAAAGACCTGATCAAACACGTAACAGAAAAAGAGAGAAAACCTCCATCTGAAAAGTCCTGCCTGTTGCAGATACGAAAGGAGAACTAGCAAATGATGCATGGAAAGTTAAATATCCTGAGAAGGTCACAGTATAGAATATATTTGTGTCAGAGCTGTCGTGAACTTCTATCTTCATCTGTTTGGAAAGGGATATGACTAAAGCATGCTAAATACATATGAGAGTGGCTAAATGCACGGGATAGCTTTCATTATTGCTTTCTGATAAAGGGAATAGTCCTAGTGAATAACTTGCTAGAATATATTAGTATATCCAAAAAAGTTTGGGAATTATTTTAGTGTGTTGTAAGACACACACCCACCCACACAAAAAAAGAACAGCTGGAAAAAATCTATTTCCAATGTTGTTCCTAAGAGAGACATTCTCTTCTATACCCTCGAGCTTGCTCCTCGCTGACCCAGCGCTGGGCAGTGCAGGCTCTGTGTCCTCAGATCCCAGCCCTTTCCTTCTCTGGGGGAGCTGAACACCTGGAAAGGCCGGCCGCTCGCCACGTGCAGGATTATCCTGCTCCAGCACTATTCCCTTAATAAATCATTAAGGACACAGTATCTGGGCATCGGGTTTCTCTGCAGCTGAGGACACCAGAGCAGAGCACTGAGGCTCCTGTACAGTCCTTTGCTCTGAGAGCATCAGCACTCCTAAGTACTCGGAGCAGATAATCCCGTTTGCTTTAACCTTGCTGCATGCGCTCGGTGCCTGCCTTGTTTTTTCCCCCATGCTGACAGCTTCTGGTCTGCTCCTCCAGACCTGTTATTATATCACTGAACTCTCTGTTTAGGGGCAAACACGCCCAGAAATCGGGAGAAAATCAGGGGGAGATGGTGGCTCGCTGGCAGGTGGCAGTGGGAGGTGACTGCTGGCCCTGCCGTGCCAGGGAGCATCAGTGTTAAAGTGATTAATTCCTCTTCTCCATTACTCTAAATTAGCTAAACAAATCCCTCGCTAGGGCTGTCATAGTGATGCTCAGCATGCAAATTGTTCCTAATGAGTGGGGCACCGCGGCTGGTGGCTCGCTCGTAAATCGATCGGTTCTGACACGCAGGTCCCTCACCCAGTGGACGGGATTAGCAAGGAGACAGCAGGACAAAAGCTTGGGATGAATTTGGAGACAGGGAGGAAAAGAGCTGGAAGTCGTCCACACCGAGGGGGTAAGAGTTGCTTCCCTGAAACCCAAAGTGAGCTCTGCTTCAAGCAGCTCAGCTTGCAAAGGAAAGAAAAACCTCTCCTGGCCGGTTGGATATCCACGGTTTCATGGAGAGAAGAATGGGGGTTGTTTTCCAAATGGAAATGACTCAGCTGTGCTTCTGCTGGCTAAACCCAAAGCGCAGTGCCCTCAGTTTCATTTGATTTCACCTCCCTGAGTGCAACATCCTAGCAACAACATCCATCCAACAGGAGTTTCTGGTGAAAGGGCTTTGTTTTGTTTTTATTTTTCAGCATGGCATTCTCAGCTGAAAGTATTTGTGTGTTTTCTACAGAAAATATTGAGTTTTTTTTTCTAATTTTCAGCTTGCCAACTCCAAAAGTTTTTCAGTTAAAAAGTGAAAATATCTCATTTTTTTTCCATAATATGTATTTTATAACAAAATCTTATCACTCCCTTTTGTAACAAAAACAAATAAATTATTTGCTTCTGACCAGCTCTGTCCCCACACTTCATGGACAGGCAGTTTCTTCAGCCCATGGAGCAGCCTTTGAAAGACTCCACCTGCTTCTCTGCGTTCCTTGCTCTTCTCCTCCCCATAGTGCACTCACAAATGTGTCCTTAGGATTATTGAACCTCCGGCAGGTTTCAAGCACATCCTTCATGTTGAACACGCACTGAAGCATTTTGTTTCATAAGTAGGGTTATCTGGAAGGGCTTTTCTGGACTCAAGCTGAAATCGGCGGGTAGGGTTGAACACATTTTCTAAGGATGCTCACAAGAACTTGAGGTATCTGTGATGTTTGCTTGCAGTCTGGGCATTCTGCACGCTTAAACACATCTCAAAGCCTCATAGGTGCCCACTGGCCTTTTAGGCCCTTGAGTATCTACCCTGGATGCACTAAAAAGCTTCTCTGCGTTAACTGCGATTCTTGCAATTACATTATTTCTTTTACTTCAGTATCCAGGCAGCAACCGAGAATATATGAAAATGTTTGCGAATTTTTAATGTTTCACCCACTTCAGCGTGAAGATCCATACCAGGAAGTACCCGATTCATTATTCATTAATCTTCCCTTTCCCACCCACCCCTCACTTCCCTGCTCAGAAGCACCATGAGTTGCACTTGACCAGTCGTAATGAATAATGAATGATTAGCAAACAGACCAAAGCAAACAGTAAAAGCCGATAGGTTCAAAAATTATTTGCCCAACCTATTTGGTGAATACTTACAAATAATAAACCCATTTGTATAAATCAGGATCAGTTCATGACAAGTTTGCTAACTGGACTAAAGCTCTGGTTCAACAAAGAATTAAGCACATGCTGAAGTCAACAGGATTTTCATGTGTGCATATAATTAAGTGGTTAAAAACTTAAGTAACTTGTTGATTCAGAGTCTAGTTTTCTAACGAAACGGCTTGCAAACAACCTCATACATCTTGATGAGCCCAATCCCCATGTTTTAATCTTTGAAAGAATAGTAAGAGGAGAAAAAAGATAGAAAATAGGAAATACAATATTTGATTCTATATTTGTTCTTCATTTGTCCTAGTATCGCACTGAAACTGTGTGTTGGTAACTGGGGCAGCTGCGCTAGATCACATTTCCTTCCTAGCCTGTTTGCAACAGTGGTTGAAACCCATGAAATGTCTCTTTGGGCTGGTAAAATACAGATTTGAGCTTGTTTAGCCCTGGGGCACTGCAGCCAAGTTCCTGGTAACAATAATTCCTGGTTGCTGAGGTACATGGGCTACCTGTCCTGGAATAGGAGACAGGACTGCTCTGTTTTGCGAACACAGAAGAGCTCATGGTTCACCAGAAATGCTCCAGGGGATGTGTCCAGTATCTCACATTAGCATTTATCTGAGGTCCCCAAAGTATTCTGGCCCAGATCCAGCACTAAGGAATGTTTATGTCCATGCCTTAGCCAGACCCTTGAGATGAATTTTCATTTTGCTCTGTTTCCTAGGAAAGATTTTTTTTGAAGTTATTTCAATATACTTTTAAACATAAGGAACAAAGATAATTCTCATTTTGGTTAAAATACTTCAAACAGGGAGATATCATTTTTAAAAGCAGGCTAAAAGAGACAAATTACTTTTTTTTTTTTTAAAAAAAAAGGTTTTTTAGAAAAAGTTGGGGCTTTTTCGAGAGAGAGAAGCCATGACCAGGCTTATTTATTAACTGATGAGCCTGTTTATGCTTGAGTTTGTTGCCGTGAATACTCTCCTTATATTTATTAACCAGTCTGTCAGAAAAAGGTATCTCACCAAAGATAAAGCAGGTTCCAGAGGCAATGTGAAATCTGGAACTCTGCTATCCAAATTCATAAAAAAATCACCTGGAATAAATAACATACAAATAAGCTATTCATTTATTAGAAAAACTCAATGGAAAGGTCTGATTGACTCCTGTGAATGTCAGTGGACAGGAGTATAAACCTTCCAGAAATTTCTAATATAACTCCATATATTCTTTTATACCGAGGGAGCCCAAACAGCTTTCATGGGAAACAGTTCAGGAGAAAATTCATAATTTTTTATTAAAGTTTTTCTCCAGTAATATATTTCCATTACATAAGCATTATGAAATCTGGAAAATGAAAACTTATGTTATTAAAGAGTGTGCATGAATATATATGAGCAAAAAATATAAGTATGTATAATATATATAAATATATATAAATATATGCATAAATATATAAATATATATTTATATTTTGCCCACATGGATGCATACACACTCTTTAACAGAAGTTCTTGCTTACCTGGAAGCCTTTCAGAAAACTGGCAAGAGCAGGTGAGTCTGGACGAAACAGGGCATTCCACCGGGCCTAGGCACAGGCCTGTTACTGAGCCAGGATGAGTCATGTCAGCACAGGGAGGGATCCAAAGAGAAATTCATGGTTATAAAGTGATTAAAAATCCAGCATTATTGATCGTGGAGGAAAAGCAAACAAAGAAACAAAACAGTCAAACAAACACAAAAGCCAAAAACCTTTATTTGTTTCTCCAAATTTTCAAATGGAGAAACTTTCAGTGGAGAAGTATAATTTCCTTAATGGTTCTTTGGAAATGGAGTAGATTCTCCTTATGTGACATGCATGAAAAAGAGAGACCTTATTTGACCTAAAAAATCAATGAGTAACTTCACAATACAGTTTTGGCCAGGCAGGCTCCTGAGGATCCCACCAAAGCTGTAACAGCCTTTCATGTTCCCTTCGTCACAGAGAAGAAAAGTGACATTTCCCTATGGGGTGGCCGTGTTTATCTAGGAAGAGCCACTCTGGAACCCAACAGATGGCAACCGCCGAGCTCGGTGCCAAGGCGGCAGCGCCAGCACCGCTGCCAGCTGGTAGCCGGGCAGTAGCGGCAGATGTAACCAATTAGTGGAGATCCCCCTCCTCATCCTCCGGCCAGGTTTGCGCTGCCAGTGATCCCTGCGTGGCCACGAGGACTCGTCTGAAGTCCTTCATGGGCCACTGGCTCTTGCTTTTTCTGAGGCAACCTGAAGCTTGTTGAGACTGAGCTGCTAGAAGACGTCAGGGCAGCAGGACTAAAACTTGCTTACTTTTCAATGCAGGAATTTATTTAATCCCAGTTTTCATTCAAACGTGTGAGTTAAATAACGATTTTGGGGTGGATGGAATTTCAAGTCAGAACAAGGTGAAGATTCCCAGAAATGGTTAAGCCAATGAGACAGTATATGAAGGTTCAAAGCCATGCCTTAAATCAGGACTTATGTTTGAGGGTTTTATACCAAGGCACTCAACAGTCTGTTGACAGTTTTTGTTGTTGGTGGGTTTTTTTTCTTTCTTTCTTGCAGATTGATAGTCCTTTCGCCAAAAAGAAGCAGATCTACAGTGGTACTACAACAGAAAGATCGGGTCTTAAGGTGTCTTCCCAATATCAACACTCAGGCCATTTTGGACATGCAGTTTCCTTCAGTGATCTCTTTCTACAGCAACAGCTTTGAACAAGAGTCCCTAGAAATAACTTATAAAACACTTTTATCCCTGGAAAAGCCAGAGGACAGAGCTTTCAAGAGGCTTTAGACATGAACTGGACATCCAAGTGGCTCCTTAAGCAGCCATGAATCTGTAGGACCTGTGATATTTGAACAGATAGAGACAAATTGGCACCAATTCTTGGACTGTCATGAGAAAACAAAGAGCAGGTCATGGTGCTGCACCGTGAAATGGGCAGAAATGTGGCTGTGAACCGCATGCTCTTGGGGGCAGGAGAAGCCCTTTCTCTATTTGTGCATCATGAAGCACAAAATGGAGCCTGCCCTCAGTCTAATCTTTAGCTGCCACAGTGAAATAATAATATTCAGATATGGAACTTGGGCAGAATTGAGCTCAGTCTCTATCAGCTTCACTGAAGGGGGAAAAAAAGAATCTGAAAAGGCAGCAGGAGTCCAGGATTTGGCTGTGACTCTTAGCAGGTGTCACCACTTCAAGGCTTCCACATGGTTCCCATGGTGAGGGAACTTGCTATGCTGGTCACTTCCCTGAGCTCTGCTAAAGGACTGCTCACATGAGAAAACGGGAATACGCGGAGTCTCCAAGCACGCTGCTGTCCAAGTTGAAAACACGCCAGAGCCCAGATGAGGCTCATTATGGCAGCTAATCATGGGAAAATTCCTTGCTGTGAACACAGTAACCTCTTCTACCTTCCCAAACTGCCGTGGTAAAACAAAGGGTTAAAAGAGATGAGCAGGGTCTGACCAGGTTGAACCACTTGGTTTGAAGAGGCCTTGCTGATGATGTGCAGCTGATGTGATTTGGGGTCATAACTGGGGAAACAGAGCAACACTGGGTCACTATAAAATGGTCTTTTAGTGCTATCCTCTCCTCTTCCCCCCCCCCCCCCCCCCCTCTTTCTGTCTTTTGGAGGAGCAAGTGTAGGGCTCTGTCTCATAAAGTTTGCTAGACCATGATTTAGTAGTATCCAAGCAGGCAAATTGTACATAGAAAGGGTTTCTAAATGCTGCTATTCATTGAGCTTAGTGATCTTCAGGAAGGGATAGAAAAGATAAAGGATTATCAAAAAAAAAAAAAAAAAAAAGGCAACAGAGCTTGTTTCTTCCAAGCAGGGACTGAAAGGCTGTGTTTTCAGGGTGTAAAATAGCTCTCTGACTAGTTTAGGAGTGAAAGCTGTTCCCTCCTTTGCATATATTGCCATGAATTAGGATATTTGTTCTGCTAGTGTTTGTATAGCACCTTGCACAATAGTGTTTATATTGTGTTTGTGATGGTTATAGTGATAAATTATTTTTCTTTTTCTTCTACATCTTCTTCTGTTTTAGAAGCTTTTAAACAAAGGCACTGCATCTAATAGGTTATTTTTTTGTGAATGGAAGAGAGCTAAATCTTACCCCTCCCTACAGCAATGCATCACTGGTTAATCCATTGGAGTCAAAGGTGATAACCTTGGGAAGGAAATAGGATCTGAATATGGCCTGACATTAGTGTTCTAGCAGTTGAGATTATTTTGCAATGATGTCAATGTATTAAAGGAAAGAGTGCAAGTTAAGTATTCTGATTCAATTTACATGCCCATATAGTTACCTTTGACCAAGGCTTTCAGCAATACCCTTGGGATAACTGTTTTTCCCTCTGATGGACAATTTCTAATAATATTTTTATTTACATGTGACAAACTTGAATATCATGAAAAAGTGGAACAGTTTGTTCTTTGGTGGACTCTTGTCCAGCCAGCAAATTTAACTTCCTCCCTTTTTTTTCTACCGGTCACAGCAAATGCAATTCCCAGAATGGCCATTAGAATGCAGGTTTAAGCTGTAACCCAGTCCACTGACAACAATATGACTTTACTGAAAAATAGGAGCCCTGGGATGTTCCCAGGAACCTTGCAGGATTTAGATCAGTCATCGTACACCACCATGGTTCACGCAATGTTTCAACTGCACCGAACCATTCCGGCAGGATTTAAGCCCACTAGATGCCTAGAGAGCTTCATTTTCCTCCCTTTTTTTCTTGTGTGGCGATGTACCACTTGGGATGTAAGATCAGGCAGATTCAAAGTTCCCCAGGTTGTAGGAGTTGCACAAACGCTCTCTTCTCTTGCTGTCCTTTCCATGGGTGCATAATAAGGGCCTCTTGTTCCTGTGTATATGAGGGAGGAAACAAATAGGAAACAGAAGTGTAGATGTTTGAGATGCGGCACAGGAAGGAAAGGAATACCAAAGGCTACTACATTCACCCCAAGACGATATTTAAGGATCTTCGCCCCTATCCCATTTCCACATCCAGGTTTCATTGGCAGGTCAGTGCTGACATGGGTAGTTTGCTACACTAGTAGGGAGGGGGAATTGGAAATTCAGCAAATTGAGCATTCTTTTTTTCAGAGAAGAGCTTGTGTCCTCCTCAGGAGTCCAGAAAAGAGAGTAAGTCCCAAGCGAGGTGCAAAGCTGTGACACTCCCTCTTACCGTCCCTAATCTGAGGCCTCTCAGGAGAGTCATTACCTCCAATTTACTCTCCTGAATGTCAGCAGCAAGGCTGTAATCACTTGTTTGGCAGAGGCAGTGCAGGCCAGGACGTCGGCGGGACCTGTCAGGGTGTCACTTCATCTCTCGCACACTTTGTTAGAGGCTGACAGCCCGCTTGCCATTACCATTGCAGGGCCAATTATCTCTGCACTGCAGGAGCCAGTCCCACTTGGCACCCCCCTTCCTCATCCTCTTGCCCTTCTGCTCTGGATCATTAAAATGATTGCACACACACACATGCTGCTGCTCAGCTCCATGGATTAAACCAGTCCCAGGTATGCTTTCCTCAAACCTGCCACTATGGCCAGGGTGCTGCAGAGTCGGGAAGAGATGCACTTTTTATATTTTAAAGATCATGAGATATTAAAGGTTTGTTTTTTCCCCTTTGGGTTTAATTACACTGAATGCATTTAAACTGCTCTAATAGGCAGTAAAGCTTCGAAAAGCTGCAGTTTAGAAGAGGGTTCATCCCCTTCATACAAGGTGGGGGAATTCCAGCTCTCCCCACAGAGGGATTTCTCCGGTGCACCAAAGGTTCTGCTGTTTGACCTTGGTCTTCTTCAGTCTATTCTGAGACTTTGAAAGCGTTTTGAATTGAATGTCACTTGCTCCTCACCTTTAGGTGCTAGATCTAGGGCTAGACAATCCGCCTCAAGCCTAGAGGAAATCAGCAACTCTCAAGTTCATGGGCCAGATCAGGTCTGTCTCTGGTTACCCATTACAAACTTTACCATGCTTCTCTCTCCCTTTTTTTTCTTTTTTTTTTCTTTTTTCCCCATTTTTTCTTGCCATTTTTGTAAAACAACTTAAATGTCATCTTCCTGCAATTACCCACAGAAGAGAGGAATGAATAGGAACATTCCCACAGGGGTCCCTGTCTTAAATGAGGCTTTTGTTGTTATAAATTGTTACTCAAAGCAGTACAAGCCTTTAGAACAGCTCACGTGTTCCTGGTAACTTGATGCATGGGGCTTTGAATGCAGAGAGCTTGTTTGGAGTCTGCCAGTGTTTCTGGAGGTATGAAACCACACTTTATGCCAGCAACAGCAGCTCCTTTGGCTTAGTGCTAGACAGGTAGATTTGAGCTGTGCCCACCACAGCTTTGTCCCTGCACAGCTGCTGCCCTGCAGGACTGCCTCCAAGTGACCAAAGTGGAAAAAAAACATGTCAGTTTGGCTTGAAAATGTCCCTGCTGCCTTTGCAAGCCAGACGTCATGGTTAGGGGTAGATGCTGTGTGCTCCCCAAAAGGGGTGACATTGCCCAGTGATTAGGGCAGAGCTCAGGGGATCCACTTGGGTGGAGGATTTCACTGTGCCTCAGTTTCCCCATCTGAAGGCAGTGACATCCCTCCCTGTGCAGAAGCAGGTGGTTTAGAGGCCTAATTAGGATAACAGTTTGAATCCATTCTCATGAAGAAGCCTGGGAGATACCCAAGTCTTGCCCAAGCTCCACGGGCAGGTGCCATCCTTGTACACAGGACTGGAACAGAAGAGGGCTCATCTCTCTGCTCTTTTCCTCCTTTCTGCAAGATTTAGGAGTGAGAAGGCTTTGAGAAGGGTTACGGTGAGAAATTACAGCAGCTGCACAAAGCGGAGCTGTCACAGCCCTGCACGTGCTCCCCCTTGCTCTGCTCCGGGCTGAAAAGCCAATGCTAATAGTCCCTGTTCCTCATAGCAAGGCCTGGAGTATCCCCTGGGAACTTGGACAGCAATCCCTGCTTGCTGGTACCAGGTCATCCTTTTTTTCCTCATTTGTGAGCTCAGCTGGGCATGGGTGCAAAGCACTGATATAGCCAGAGCTGCAGCACCAAGTTAAGCTGCCAGCCTGAAATTAAACTGTATAATGAGGGTGTCAGTCACTGCTGCAAAGCTTAGGGAAGTGAGAAGCAAGGAAGACAGCCCGGCTCTGTCGTGCCGCGCATATAGGCACACATGCATTCCTCTTCCCTTCCCTGCACCTCACCCCAATGCAGAAAGAAGGAAACAAAACTTGCCGCATCTCCCCAGACAAATCACAAAATCAGCATCCTTTGAAAACGTGCTAAAAAAAGATATTAAACTTTAAATACCATTTCTTTCCATGCTGCTAAGCAGCTTATTTATCACAGCGTGAGCTCACCTTAAGAGCTGTGACGACAGAAAGCTCCACTGGTAATTACTGCAGGGAGCCAGCAGGCATGAATGAGTCACCACAACCCCAGCAAGCAGCAGACAAGGTAAGGGGAGACGGACAAACAGACAGGGATCAAGGACCACCAAGCGTGGGGCCTTGGAACTCACTCGGGAAGATGTGCTGGAGCACCTTCTTGCCCCTTGCTGATGATGCTGGGGCTAAGGTCTCACAGGATCATTCTCAAATATGGGGATAGTCCTTGATTATGTGGTGCTGATTTGCCAGAGGAAAATGAAACTTTCCCATGAAAATGAAACATCCTTGGTCCATATGAGTGTCCATCCGTATAGTCCATCCATATGAAACGAAGCTGTGTCCTTCAGAGGACTGACAGAAACGGTGCTGAGCAAAGATACCCTTAGTGTGTTACAGTCGTCCTCCCTGCTCTGCCCCTGCTAACAGACATGCTGGCTTCATCAGCAACCTCCGTCCTTCCCGTCTCACACATCGTGGGGAATTGAGCCACTTCAGTTACGTGAGTGACACTAGAGAGAATCTAAGGTGACAAGCGGGGCCTGCTGGGAGCAGGCAGGCAGCTCAGCCCCAAGAAACCTTGGCAGCTCCTGCCCAGGCATCAGGGTATGTCTGCTCCTCCTGCACCTTGCAGGAGCTGACAGCAGGGTCAGCCCACGTCTCACAGCAGAAATAACAGCTCAGGGAAGAAGGGACATCATCTCCTTTGCATCCTGGTGAATAATGAGAGGTGCCTTCCACCATCCTCTTCATTGGGAATCCATGGCAGATGCCTTTCTCTCTTTCTTATAATAGGATCTTGTTTACAGCACAACTTAGCAAGGTGATTTCCAAGCAGTTTATCATTGCAAAAAAATAATAATAAAATAAAATAATAAGAGTTTCAAATATTGTCAAGGCCTTGTGGTGCATGCTTCAGAAACATGCACAGTGCAAAAACGTCTGGAGTTGATGAGCCAGTCAGCAAAGACACCTTGCAGAGAAGAGCCACAGCAAGGGGAACTGAGTGCCCACATTCATCTCATAGTTCAGTGGCTAAGCTGGGAACAGACCTCAGATCTCCTGTTTCCTGTCCATTAGGTTTCCTGGATCCGGGCCCAAGCTGCTCCTCCAGAGGATAATTAAATGGGACACTGGCTCTGAGCAGTGTCTGATTTAGCTTCACACCTGGTGGGCTTAGTCACCAGCACAGCCTCATCTCCATAAGAACAGTGCCTGTTACCTGTGCTTTGACACATCAAATGTGGTCTTAAAATAGCGATGAGTTTCTGACTGAGCTCCTCTGGGATTTCTCCAGATCTATCTTTCCTTCCAATTGCATTGAAATGATTATATTCTCCAATGGTTGAAATGCTTATATTCTCCAGTGGCTGCAATCTGCGTGGTCTTTCAGCCCCGTTCGCCTCTGTCTTGCAGTGCAGCTCTGGTCCTCCTCTCCTCCCCACCAGTTTAGATCCATGTTACAGTCTCAAGCTGGGCTTGCTTCTGTCTTTCTATGTGTCTATGTGTATTTTCACTCTCAGGAGAAAGTCTCTGGGTCACTGAAACAAAGTGGACAGAGGTGTATTAGGTAATCCTAGCAACCAACCCAGCATAAATATATAGAAACAAGAAGCAGGAAGAAATAACATATAGAAATGAGGAGGAAAGCTACAAATGGGAGGCCAAGAAAAAAAAATTGGCATGTTGGCTTACACAGCCTGAAGTTTTTCAAGCTGTGAAAAAAAAATCTACTTCTAAAAAAAGCTATTTAAGGGCATGTCTTATGGCTTTTTCCCCTCTCTGTACACTGGTCTTCACCTGTATTTGGAGATCACAGTTAACGCAACAGTAGCTTCAACACAGCTCGTGTGTGGCTCCCACCAGCACTGAATTAACAGACAGCTTCCTACGGAGCATCAACCTGAGGAGCGGGAAGAGCTGCTGTTTTATTCACAATGAAGACCCAAAGCGATTTTTTAGAGCATAAAAAGAAATGTGTGATGCCCACAGATTTCTCCCTGTCCTTTTGCAGAGCCGTGACCTTCAGGAGGTTCTGAGAAGAGCAGAGCCATGTGGCTGCTCAGCTGGACTTGTTAATGGTTGTCCCACTTCAAACAGAGAGGCCTAAGGGGAAGACGGCTTTGACTCCAGAAGGGAAATAGCTATTTCCAGGGATTTTCCATCAAGACGGTGGCTCCGTGCCATCCCTTTAACCTGAGATCCTTCCTGGAAACTTCCAGCAGCCCCAGCGGGAAGAACTCAGATCTGGCAGTCCCAGTAATGAGGTCCAGCTGGCTCTTTGGCCAGCAGCTCTCTGGTGCCATTGCGATGACTTCGCCAAGGGTTGGATGGCAGTAAGGATAACTTGAAAAGAAGAGAGAAAGGAATTAAGGCACTATGGACATGGTAGCAATCAGTCTCAAAGCTGCTCCAGCATTGGAATGCCAGAAAACTGTCCTCGGAAGTCTTACGAGTGCCTTCATTAAGCATTCCTGGGGGTCGGACATGTACCACAACTGGTCCAACTGATCTTTTATGGATCGGTGGGCCCTTTCGACAATGGCTTGTCCAGTGGGAGCGTGGGGGATCCCGGTAGTATGTTTAAGTCCCCACTGGAGAAACCACCGCCGAAGGGCCTTGCTGACATATGCGGGAGCGTTGTCCGTTTTCATTTGGTCGCTCAATCCGTCAGTGGGAGCCCTGGGAATGCTGGCAATCTGCCAACAGTCATTTTCCCAGATACGCTCCCACTGAAGGTATTGAGTGGGGGTGCAGATAAGACCCACCAGCCGTTTACAGTCGTGAGGTGCCATGAGATGGTTATCACATGCATAAGACAACCCCTGTCGAGCTAATTCACTCTTTAGACCGTAGTAGTCGACATTCTCTTTCAATTTCTGGAGAAACCTCCAATCTAGAGGTTGATAGGTGGCGATGAGCTATCCACTGGCCCCCATTGACTGGACCACCGGGAAGGCACACTGCCCCCTCAGGGACCTACCATTGGGCCAGTCCCACTCCAGCAATCGCCGCTTATCAAGCTCTTGCCATACATCCGGTTGTGTGACTTGCACAGCCGTGCCACCATACAAAACAATTCCCTGGTGGGTCCCAGATCCTAACCCCCCCATACTGCCACCCAGTGGTGAACGTGGCACAATGGGCGATTGAGGACCTGGGTGCGTTGGGCGCTGGACAGGTGGAGCGTCCCTTGTTAGCCCCGTCCCTTGGGGCAGAGCCACAGGTACGGACGCTCCTGGGCAGGGCAGTGCATCACGGGGCTGTCTCAGGTCGCTGGAGCAACATGGCAGCATCCTCACCGGCACCGGCGCGGCACGAAATGGTGTCGCTTCTCTATCATGTGACTTCTCCAAACCGCGGCAGATCCACATGATGAGGAGCAGGGGGCACAGGCTGGGCAGATGCTCTAGCAGTAGCTGCTGCCATCCCTGCGTCTGCTCCTACTGCCCGCACCCCTTGTGCCGAGGAGACGGTCTGCGGCGATGATGGCATCCTTGCCCTTGCCGTCTCCTCTCGCCAGTGCTGCCGATTCTGCCACTCTGCTCTCTCCAGCTCCTGCAGATCTCTCAAAACATCCATTAGCCTGCGATACACCTTCGCCCTTGCCCTAGCTCTCCTATTGCCCCTCGCCCTGTCCTCAATGCTCGGGCCCACTTCGCGCCACCCCTCGGGGAGAAGGATCCGGTCCCTATCAGGGAATTGACCCTGGCTCTCTAACCAAATCAGCAGGGCACTGATTCTCTCTCTTCTAATAGCTGGGGCTCTTTCTTCCAGGAAACGGAATAGAGCTTGCCTTGCCCATATATTCTCCGAACTGAGAAAATAAAAAACGGTGTGTTAGGTACATTAGCCAGCTGCCTAAGAAGGCAGCAACCTAACCAAATAGAAACCCTTTCCTTAGGAAGGACCTATTATATAAGAAATACAAGATTATAGAAAATCATAAATATATCATCATTCACATATGAATAAATAAATACATGATTATATAAAAATATATATAAACATTATTCATATATAAATAAATATGGCCACCTTGGCCCACACCCTGGCTCCAGCCCTGTGCCCCACCTAGGCGGAACACCAGCCCATGCTCCAGGCCTGGCCCCAGCATGGCCATCATATATATGAATAACTAAATAAATATATACATATATTAATAAAATAATCATGAGTGTCGTAGGCGAATTAATGATTTGGCAGGCCTCGGCCCAGACTCATGACTCCGACTCAAGGCCCTGCCAGGCACTCAGCCCCTGCTCTGGAGTCTGGACCTAGACCTGCCAAAAGGTAAGAATAATCGTTAAATAAATCTTAATAAATATACCTATGACTTTATACAATCATGTAATAAATAAGTAAGCGCCCACATTTAACATGGGTGCAGGGGCTCCCTCCAATATGGAGGTATCCCCTTAACCTAGGAGGGACACATAGT